>NDXB01010447.1:174479-280073 GCA_002631895.1 Agapornis roseicollis
TTCCCCCCCCCCCCCAATAAATAATGCAACATTTAATATTCTGCAGAAAATACAGTGAGCTAAAATATTTTTCACCCTGTGCTTTCTTACTGCACTTTTGTTAAGGGTAATAAAGGTACGTTAAAATAATTGTTTTTTGCCTGCTAAGGAATACTGGAAACTTGGAACAGTAAAAATTTAAGACAAAACATTTATATGAAATCAGGGTGGGTTTGTTGGTTTTTTTTTCTTCACAAAGACATACGTTTGCTGAGATCTGCAACTTACCACAGCAGCAACGTTTTGTTCAGGATAAATTTAGTTTGGTGAAATCTGACTGTAAATCAGCAAGAAATGCAATTTTGCTCCATGGATTTTTATATTTTTTTTAAATGACAAAGCTTTCTCTTCCATCTCTTGATTCATAAGGAAATATGAGGTGCATAACTTTATTTTTTTTCTCCAATAAAAGAGATTATTTTTTTTTAAAATAAATCAAATATGACACCTTTATGGAGATTTGCAGTTAAATAAGTGATGCTAATCTGAATTTCCCAGTTAAAGTTACAAGAGGATAAATTTTAATTACAGTTGCTTGAAAATGAATCAGTTTTATATCAACTTCTATATCACTTTTCAGTCTCACTGTGCCTGAGTTCTGCAATGTTATGGTATGTGTACTCAATGATAACATCTAAAAATTTGTCACTTTTTTTTAAAGCATAATCTTTGCAGTGAGGAAACTGTGTGCAATGGAATATTTCTAAAAAGGCTAAATTTACATTATGGCTGCATATTTGTGTCTATGAAAAAGTATAATGTTTAATGTGTTTGTATGCATTTATGGCTTTTGTATTTTTAAAGCAGCTATTCTCTGATCAGCTTTTTCCTTTCAATTCTTTTTAACAGCCTACAAACTGTTGAGAAAAGTATATGATCAAAACTATATTTTCTAGAGCTGCATAACTTAGCACATTTCTGCAGCCTATTGAACAATCACATTGGCGTGTCACCTTTTTTAATTGGAGAATGTTAATTTTTTGAGTCGGAAAACGTTATGAAAAGAATATTTTGAACTCAGAAGTGTGTTTATGGGTAGAAAAAAGTGAGAAAGCAATCTGGATAGTCTCTTGATTACATCTTTCACCCACAATGTTGGAAAATAGATAGTCAAATCCGTGCTTTAATTTCAACAGTGGAAAGACTTGGGCTGCTGTCTGAGTGTCTAACCAGCAGAGGGAGAAGGCTGGGGAGGTCCTGTGTCTTATAAAGAAATCTAGAAAAAATGTAGAAGGAAACCAAATTTTTCATCAAATGCTTTTTTTAAATCAAAGTTTTTTCAACGTAGTCTTATAATAGTTCAAAACTGTGTTGAAGTTTTTTTAATTATATAAGATTAGTTTTGCACAGATCCGTATACTAGCTATATTGAAATACTGAGGCAGTTTTGCACATATAGTTTACTAAACTTATACCGTTCTGTTGAGGTCAGTAATTGTCTATATAAAAGGTTATTTCACTGTATTTTAGTGGCCATCTAGTGGAATAAATATGTGCAATAAGCTTGTGACTGAAATGTGTTAGTGATTTTGATCTCAAACTAGTTGAAATATATCTGAGAAATTTTAGAGTAATACTCATTTGTGATGTTTAATGACATTAAGCTGTTATGAGAATCTGTGCTTTCATTAAAAAAAAAAATCTATTTCTCATGACTCATGTTTAAAGAGAAAAAAGAATCACGAAGTTTTTCAAAATCTGAAAGTAGAAAGGAAGAATTAATAGATTACTATACTGGCTGTAAAGCCAGTATTTTTAATATTATTTTCACACTGGTGGCTGAATTACTAAATTTCAGAAATTTGAATTATGAAAAGCAGTAGGAAAAATAATAAGTAGTAATTCTAAAAGCCATGTTTTAGATGTACCTTGTATACTACAAGTCAGTGGGTTTTAACTGTAAGTAAAGGTTGAAGTGCATGCATTATTCAGTTATGAAGTATTACTCAAGAAAAATAAATCATCTGCCAGGAGTTACACTGTTTTTTAGAGGACCACTTTTTATTAGATTTTAACTTCTATTGATAAATTAATTTTACCAACATTAAGAGAGAAGCTATTACAGTTTTCATTAGGGCACTCCATATTTTTCAGTACAACTATGTGCAGAATTTAACTTGCAACCACAAGCTGTAACAGCACAACCTGCAGCACTGTACGCACAAATAATGCCATCTGGGGCTGCTAATGAGTTATTTCACAATTCAGAGGCCACTGTTCATTTGCATAATCTGTCAAGGGAATGTCAAAGATGGGAGGAGGCATTTTACTTCCAAAGCTGACTTACTTTGATTAACTTTCCTATCTCAGCTCAGCTGAATATTGCACAGCAATTAAACTGTGCTTGGGATGCCATCATAGGATGGTTAGGGTTGGAAAGGACCTTAAAATCATCTAGTTCCAATGCTGCTGCCGTAGGCAGGGGCAGGTTTGACATCAGAATAACTGTAAGGTGCTGCTGTTGGAACCTTTGCCAGCCAAGGCTTCACAGCACCCAGCCGTGTTTCCCTTAGTGCTGTCCGCAGCCTAAGTGGAGAGCAAAAGGAAAGCTACAGCTGGCAGATCAGGTATGCCAGGAGAAAAAGGGAAATTATTACAAGACTGGCATTCAAAGAGCTGTAGGAAATCATGTCCATAACATACAGTGATAGATGGCTTAATGAGAGGGACTGGAGTTCAGAGGTAGAATCCATCAATTAGCACTGGAAAACTTCTCTCCTCTGTAATATTTCAAGTCTGCAAGAGCTAGCCAAATCTTTCATTTGTTTTATAGCAGCAGGGAACCAACATCCTGAACATATGAGGGCTGAAGTACATTTCTCCACTTGTTATCTTTAATCAATACCATCACACTTAAACATGACAACCTACAGCTTTCCACCACCTAGAGCTACACATTATTGTGTGAAACCACATGCATATGTCATCATATCAGCACACATGACTTTTTCCTTGTTGTTGTTTCACTTGGCTCCTCAAAGTAAGTACTTTAGCTTTTCCTTGGAAATAGGGGGAAAAAAAAAGAAAAAAGAAAGAAAAATACAGACATTTCACTGTACCAGCGGTTGAAAAAGAGCAGCTCCACTTGGAATTGAGAGTTCATGCGCTACTGTATTTAAGAACATCAGACAACAGCACAGGTATAGGGCTGTTTGGTTCATTTCCACCGTAGACAACAGCATCATATAAACCATTTTAAAAAGCATCATTGTCTTTAAACCAGCTAGGATTTTTGCCTCTGCTCTCTGAGAAGGCTAGCTTAGACTGTAACTACTTTGGTGGCTAAAAGACATCTCATTTTTAGCTTAAATTGATTTCTATCTAGTTTACATCAATTTCTTTCTGTGATGACATTGTCCTCTAGCTTAAAGAGCTGTTTTGTTTTTTTAACCAGCCTTACTACACTTCTCAGATCATTTTATATATGTGATAAAAATAGGTGGTGCTTTACTTAAAAATAATTTTAATATTAAATCGTGAATTTAATCCCTGAATTGAAGAATTGAGGTTAGATTTGACAGGTGATTCCCTTCACTTAAACCTTGCAGTGCTTGAGTGTTGAATAGAATTTCTGCTGGATTCTGTCTTTGTTCCTCTGGTTCTTTCTTTCCACATAAGACACCGAATACTCCTTTAATATTTGCACAGGTTTAGTATGCCTCCCCCTTCTGCACAACAAGAAAAAAATCCAGTAAGAGGTTGCTTCCTCCCCACCCACAGCCTGGTGTTTCTCACAGCATGTGAAAGATTAGGTTTCCTGTTCCTGGTTGAAATACTTTTGTGAGCCATTTTGTTTCCACAGCTGCTTCCTCATTCTCATAATACAGAGCAATAAGCATTGAAGAATAAGAACAGTTTGATGAGAAACATGTTGAGCTTAATCAGTGTGCAGTTTTCACCTCAGTTATCTAATATGTCATGATTGATAGCATTTCCAAAATAACTTGTGACTTACGCAACTAGAAAGTAAAAACTTTTCAAAGTTTATACTATTTCAATATCTAATATACAGGTTCTTCATGATCTGTAACATATCTAGAAATAACCTTTACGTGCATTTCTTCTTGCAGACTTTTCAAGCCACTGTTTTGTTCTGAATAATGCAATTATTATTAGCTTCTTGGTTTTACTTTATAAAGAATAATATAGAATATCTTGAAACTAAGTAAATACATTTATTTATTATAACACAAGAAATAGTATAGGGAAGAGAAATAAAAATGAGAAAACAAATAGGTAGCAAGCAGAGATGAATATTTCTTTTCATAGTTCAGAGACTTTAACAAACTTAACATCAAATCTGTTCTTGATTCCCTCCATTTGTTCAATGCCCACTTCTGTACTCTGATGATGCTGTATTCTGACCGAACAAAACAGAAGTTGCAGCTCCAATCTGAAATAAATTATTTGGGCTAAAATGTGCCCCTTGGTGGAACTCGGATGAAATTTCTCTTCCCCAGTTATTTGCTGTGACTCATGACCATGATATTTTAGCATCCTTGATCCAGGAGCTACTTGTCCAAGTTAAATGTCAGAAAGATAGATGTCAAAGCCTGAGATAGTCATGCTAGAATCTTTTTATACTCAGTGGATAGGAATAGGCTCTGCCAGGAAATGACTGATCTGACCATTTAAATATCTAACTTACAGTAGAGGTAACCTGTCTCAATTTGTGGTGTCTTTATCTGCAGTCTTGCTGAGGTGTAGTTAAGTATGGCTTTTTTGCAGGTGAGGATATGAAGCAGAAAGACTGCTCCTAGATTTTAGCTTTAAAAAAAACACCCCAGTTCCAAAGCAGCTGTAAATCCCCCAGGACCGTGCCAAGGCACAGTGTGAACCGTATGTACAGGTTTTACAAGCAGGCTGCACTCAGGTGGTTCTCAGTTACCTACAGAGCCCATTTGCCCTCTACCAGGAGTCGTAACCCTGATGCTTATGCAAACCAGGGCATACTTTCTGCTTGCCATTCACAACAGCAATAGAAATAGCTAGGTGGAAGCTTACACTTCAAGTAAGTACATTTTGGGATGTGCCAATTATGTCTATGTTTTCTCACTGATGATACATAGATTCTATATTTGGTACTTGTTTTAAGTCCAAAGTTAAACTTGCCCATGAGTTTAAGTGCAGTTTTGTAAACACTGTGCCAGTTTTCTTCCCAAAGAGGGCCTGCAGGGTTAGCTCCTCTAAACTTATATGAGTTAGGCACCTGAGTAGCTATAGTAGACAGATGTACTACCACCAGAATAGCTCAGGACCATAACCCATGGTTAGTTCCTTCACTTCTTAAATTAACATTCAGAAAATTAATTAAATTCCCAAATTCTGAATTCAAATCAGTAGTTTGAAATTGACAGGCTCGAAGAATGGGCCTGTGCAAACCTCATGAAGTTAAACAAGGTAAAGAGCAAGGTCTTGCACCTGCACTGGGGCAATCCCCAATTTCTATGTAGACTAGGGGATCATCATGGAATGAACTGATTGAAAGCAGAGGTGGTTTTGGAGATACTACAAATTGAATGGGGCTTTGGGCAATGTGATCTAGTGAAAGATGTCTCTGCTCATGGCAGCGGGGCAGAACTAGGTGTTCTTTAAAGGTCCTTTCCTACCCAAAACATTCTGTGATTCTATAAAATTAAAGAGAATTCTGATTTGGGTAATAACTAAAGTATGCAGATTAGTGAGATTTTTTATTCTTGAATGCTAGTCCATTACAGTTGCACTGAAGAAAAAACATATTTTAAACTTAATTGCTTATGCCTTTTTTATAGGAGTTAGGAAATTCTATGAAGTTCTGAAGCAATACATTAATTACTGATGCAAAAATAAAGAAATGAAAATTTTACAAGGAAATTGAATATTAAAAATAATACCTGTTATGTGAGTAGTCCCTGAGATTAACATTTAGGCTTTTATGCTTCTTATGGCTTTTCTGAGCTATGTGATCCAGATTTATTTACTTTACATGAGTTTTAAGAACTGTTTTATTGGAAGAAAAAAAGCTAGAATGAGTTCAATTTTCCTTTTCACATTTTAACAAAGACTTTATTATGTATTTAATTTTTATAGTTTTATAGTTTGGTCTTCTGGATGTTAATACTTGCTTTCAGGCTCTTTAGCTAGTTTTTCTACTGCTTTCTTCTTATCATTTTATTTTGTGTTTTTTTTTTAATGCATAGTCTGTTCAGATGAGTGTTTTCGTCCCCTGTGAGCAGGGGAAGAGAANGATGTTAATACTTGCTTTCAGGCTCTTTAGCTAGTTTTTCTACTGCTTTCTTCTTATCATTTTATTTTGTGTTTTTTTTTAATGCATAGTCTGTTCAGATGAGTGTTTTCGTCCCCTGTGAGCAGGGGAAGAGAAAACTGAAAGCAGAACAGAAAGAATGCAAAGAGTAGAACATGCTTCTCTTGACCTGGAATTTCATATTAAACTTATTGGGACATTTAATGATAGTATTTTAAGAGGCAGTGTTTTTAAAGAGAATGTAGTTCTGTAAAGCTGCTTGGAAAATATTCAGTAGAAAACTTCACATCAGAGAACAGCTGACCAAAGTATGCTGTATGCTGATTTTACTAAACTTTTGATTTAAAGTAAGACTTTAAAAATCACACCAGAGTGTGCTGTCTTAACAGGTCTTGTGTGAAATATTTCACAATTTAGAATGACTTTTCCATTCAATACTTTGAAATTTCTTTTATACGAACTGTGTCATATAATGGAGGGCATTAAAAAGTTAAAATCCAAACAACATGTTGTCCTGCCAATACTGACACAATAAAACCAGACTGGCCACCTAAAATAAATGGATTTGCAATTAAGGTGGTTGAGAGGATAACCACCCTCCTACCCTAGTTCTCCATCACAGTCAAAAAAGTGTCAAGTTAAGTGTTACTATACTCCAGAGCCTCTTTGCCCTTGTGCCACGGGCGACAGAAAAAAGCATAAAAACTTTTCACAGTGTTCTTTATCTTATGTCATTATCCTTATGCTGCCTTAGGTCATTAAAATAAATGTTTGGTGCTTGGGTCCATTTATTCTATTGTCAGTGATGAATGTGTCTGCTTGATTTAATTTTGTATGCATTTTATATCACCTATTGTATGTTTTCAGGTTTGTTAAAGAAGTACTCCATCTTCTTTCAAAAAGTTGTTAGCATGATATCTTTTTTATTTTTTATTCTTAATGATCTTATGTTAAAAGCTGTGCTTTTTATTAGTGAATGATAAATACTAAGTTAAACCTGACCGTACTCTTTCGTTGCTACTTTTGTACAATTTGATATGTTCTCCGTGCAGAGGGGGAGGTCAAATTGTCCTACATATCAGGAAATGTGAGCTTGGACTTATTCTTCCTCATTCTCTGCTCTCCTTTCTGTCCTTCTCACAACATTGATTTAAGAGAACTTCTACCTCCCTTCCTCATTTCTCCTAAATCCAACTCAATCTATGTTGCGACATCCCTAAAACAATTCAGTTTTTTCACAGAGAACAATGTTTTCACCCTTTGCAAAAAATGCACATGGAGACAAGTTGCTTCTAAAAGAAACTTAAACTAATCCATAAAGCTCTGCGGAGAAAGGGCAGTACAGTGCTCTGCTGAAAACTCCTAAAGCTGTCTCTTTGGTCTATGTTCAGTAAGACACGCAGGCCTTCCTCCTCTGGGCTGCTCTATTTGGCACCAGAGGTAGGAGACAGACGCACACTCTTGGCCCTGTTTAATCCCTTCCTACAGTTCCTACTCCTTACATATCCCCCTAAACACAGTATCCTTTTTCTCTGTTGTTTATAAGGAAGATTTCATTTCCATTCCTGAACTGGCAAAAAAACCTTGCATCAAACAGCAACATTGACAGTATTTAACCTCAACTGCAGGTTGCCAACATTTCATCAGCTTGAAAATTGAAACTGAAAAAGAAGTCAATATTCCAGGACTGCCATTGGGATTGTAGGGAGTCTTCCCTTCTATAATAGAAGCAAAACTGGAGAGAATTTTAAAATCATGTACTATAACATACCCTAAGAACATTAGTAATTTAGAGATGCTCAATAGATGTATAGGTGGATGCACATATTACATAGATTATACAAGAAACCACAGAAAGATTCTGCTAGACCATACTTCTAATTCAGTGTCCATTAAATTCTTCCTTGTGTTCACCTCAGGCATCTCGTTTCTTGAAAGTATGCTGCTATGTGGGACTGTATATAGAGTCAGAACTTCACAAAACCCAGCGGTAATGGCAGCAGCTTCTAGTCAGAGTTTATGTTAGCAGGAAAGAATTATTCCCCCAATCCTATTCCAAAAGGTTATTCCCTCTATTGCTTTCTTATTTGTGAGTTTTTTCTCAATCGTTCTGATGTTTTGACTGGGATGTGAAGAAATTAGTAATAAGGTGAGATATCGTTCAAAAATATGTAAAATAATTCCTGTAGGAAAAATATTCTGTATCAGAATTGCTAAACTGCAAGAAAGTTCTTTGAAAGGTTCTCTACCCTTAGAGATCTGATGTCAAACAGTAGTTTGCATATGTCCTGGCAGTATGTTGTGATTAAACCAAGACCAATTTCAACCTGTAAAGACACAGCTATTGCAGTAGCTAGCTGGTAAATGCTGTTATTCCTGGGTGATCATTCTGCCATCATACCAGGAACACACTGTATACAGTTCCTATTGTTGTAGGTATGGGTTCATCAGTCAAAGAGATGGGTGATTCAAAACTTCACTCCAAACTGGAACAGGCTAGGCTTTATTATGGTTCAAAAGCATTTAGACAACAACATTTACTTCTCATTTCACATATCATCACACTTGCTGGTCCTCTTTTTGCCAGTATTAAAAGTGAGAAAATATTTTGAGAAAAGATCTTATTTTAATTGCAGCAGAATGGCCTTAACACCTCAGGAGAAAAAATTTTCATTATGAGATTTTTCCAAACTGTTTTTTTCAGGTGTAATTTTAAAAATATTTGGATGAAGTTCAGTGCTTACAAGTTTTTGTACATTTGCAAACTGAATTGAAATTCTGAACTCTGTAGTTCACCAAACTGCTGAGTTGATCACCCACCAGTCTTACTGGAAAATTCCTCTATTATCTGAGAAAACAGGATCGAAATAATTTCTATCATTTTTTCTCTACTTATTTCCATTGAAAGGTTCTGACAAAACAAGCAATAGTTTTTAAAAATTGATGCTTAAGATAGCATTTCAGGTATTTAATAGTGCTTTGAAAACATCCATTCTTGTTGGCTCCACTTCAGGTTTCTTCTATTATGCACAGAAATACCTTAAACTCACTTACTAGATGAGCTTTATGGTGATGAGTTGCACAGAATAGTCATAGAAAAGCCTTAAAAATTTATTTTCTTACTATCTTGAATTTATCTGGAGAAGTGACAACTTCACTGGTATTTATTATTGAGACCATCAAGCTCTGACAGGTGTTTGTCTAAGGTTTCAAGTATTTTGAGATCATTTTAAACCTGACCTCAGACATTATCATAAAAAAACCCTCATGATCAGCAAACAGCATCCTAGCACTTGCTGTTAATGATAATGTGGTATCATTTTGATTTCTCATTTGAATAACCCTCTTCTTACTGATGGCAAAATAGCATGCAACTGAACAGGCAATGGCAGTACTGAAAGATGTTACAGTAAACCAAACTGCTCTTAAATCCAAAGAAAAGAGCGTTGTTTGTACAAAACACAGGATTGCTGACTTTGAAAAATAAGTTAACATTAAAAAGGCATTAAGTTATTTGGAGAGATCTGCAGGCTTACATGTCTGAGGAATATCTAGTAAATATCTAATAGATAGCCCAAGTTATTTTTAAACAGCACACTATTGCAGAAAGTTGTGAGCATTTTATTGCAACTCCAGTCAGCAACTTGGATTAGACATCCATCCCATATAGCTATATGTGCATCTGGATGACTCTCCAGATGAGGTGCTCAGGCAGACTTGTACATTTATCAGCTCTGCAGGGACAGCTCAAGAAGTAAAAAGGTACTACTTATGTGATCAGAGTCCAAATTCTGCAAAACTTGTGTGTTGTTAGACATTTCTGTCACTGTGTCATAACATGTCACATCCCAATGAACTATAACTCCTGGAAGCCCTTATAAAGTGTCAAGGTCCACATGGTAACCTTTTTTTTCTTTATCAGAACAAATATAACATGGCAACAAGTTATATTGTAGGCCGTATTGTAGGCCAAACAACAGATCTGGTTTCCAGCTCCCAGACAAGAGTTTCTTGTTTCTATACATTAGTATGCTAACCTAATACAAAATATTTTATTTCTACTATTAACACTATTCAAGGATCACTAAAACTCTCCTTTGCAGATACTGGCGAAAAGAGATGAGCAGGAGTCAGAGATCTATGTCTACACCTTATGAGTTTTCTTCTGCAGCCAATGGACCTGGTGCAGTCAGACTGCTCTCCATCACTTGTACAACTAATTTGCACCATCACCTTCAAAAGTTTTTCTGAGAGCCCTGCTAAAAGTCTAGCTCGTTGTCTCACAGATACATGCAGATTTCACACTAGAGCTCTGTGGGCCAGCAGCAGTCTTCTGTATTCACTTTGGGGATCAGAGGTAAATCTCCATACAAAAGATAGGGATGCTTTTTGAAGCAGTACTTCTACCAACATAGTCTGAGTACTACTGTGGGATGGTAAACATCCATTCATGTGCATGCAGGTGTAAGCAGATGCATAACTGTTCCCAAGCATGATTCTTCAGATCAGGAAATCAAAATAAAAACAGAACAAAGCAAGAAAATAGAAGGAAAAGAGAAAGAAATAAAATGTGCATGGAAATATCCCTTCTATAATCTATTCTGCTATCCCTAATAATGCATATATAAGGCTAATCAGTCAGCCAACCTTCTGAGATAAGGTCAATAAGAAACAATATCAGGCAAGAGGACTGTGCAGATGTCTATATTGCTGCATTTCTTGCTTTTTCTAAGTCAAGGGCTTAAATTTTATTTTAATATAGCCCCTTGTATTTAATTATTAAAAGGCTTAATAACAGCAGGCTATATCCAGTCACACCCAAAGGAGAATCTTCATGTTCATACTCAGATTTGTACCTTTAGCAACAAGACAATTCATTTCATCGCAAGTGAATTATAACAATAACATAAGAGAGAAAAATACTACAGAAACCATTTTTCACAGTAATTCAAAATATGATGTCTGTAGGTGAAATTATACTGTCACAAACATCTGATTTTTCTGTCTCTTATCAGTGACAGACAGTAGTTGTAAGAAAAGGATATCAAGCAAATCACTTCAGATTCCGTTCTGTAACACATATTATATAAAGGCATGAGTGTGAGTGCAAAATGCTTTCATAACCTGTTCATCATCTTGCATGTGGGGTTTGTTCTTCTGACAAGAATATTTGGGGTTTGTTCTTCTGACAAGATTTGATACTTTTTATAATTTTTTTTTTTGTACAATGGATTTTCAAGTGTTATTGTTGTGAGAGAAAATAACTGGTTTAAATGGAACTTTAGAAAAAGAGATCTTTAAAAAGTAGTTTATTATTGAATGCAAAAGAAAAAAAAGAATATTAATATCACAAATTCTTAAATTTTCAGCACTTGTTTTTCTTTAATTCCCCCCTTAGTTCTGCTTCTTATTCACATGCAGTAGGATAGGAAAGGCTAAAATAATGTTCAGGCAAAATCTTTGATGCACTTAATTTATTTATTGTCTTCCAGTGGCAAAAAGTATAGTGAATTTATCATTTTATGCTGTATTTGTAGATATTCTTGAAGACAGAGTCCAAGCTAATGAGCATATAGCTAGTGGCTGTTTATCTGATTGTGACACTTTGCAGATTTCTCTGTGGGGTATCCCTATGCCTCTAAATAAATATTTAATACTGTGTTACAGTAGTCCTGTATCGGTATATATGAAACTCACAACAAACAAATGCCAAATTAGAAGCTGCTAACACAAATCAGTAGAGAATTTACAGGTGTCCATGCTAGGTTGGATTCTGCTTTGGTTTAGCATTATTTTTCAGTCTCTGAGAAGGTAAAGAGAAGAAAACCCCACCATCTTTGTGGCACGTATTTTACAGCGTACAATAGGTATACATATTGTATGTAGGATATGTCTACAGAGAGGAATATAATCATAAGTGAGTTCTCCCTCTCAAACTGGAAGGTGTATGGATTGCCACTAGACATGGCATTGTGGCCATATGGCTCCTGGGTCAAACCTGGCACATCTTTGTAGAGTTTAAATACTGACAAAATGAGATCTCGTATGTCTGCACCCATAGAATCATAGAATAGTTAGGGTTGGAAAGGACCTTAAAATCATCTAGTTCCAGCACCCCTGCCAGAAGCAGGGACACCTCACACTAAACCATGCCACCCAAGGCTTCATCCAACCTGGCCTTGAACACTGCCAGGGATGGAGCACTCACAACCTCCCTGGGCATCTGGGCACATATATTTCAAACTCTGTACAGCTTGCTAATTGAAACCACTTTTCAAACTTATCCTGAAATAAAATAAAATAAAAACCCCCATATAATTCAGTCTGGTAAAGGGGTAAAACTGTCCCGAGCCATAGGTACCCCTGACTGGTACTACTCTACATCTCTCGTACACCACAGTATATTTTATGTTTAGGCAACTGAGTTGAATGAGGATTCTCTTTCTATATACTCTAACCCTTTCCTGTTCACACATCACTAGCTTAGAAAGCTCTTTGAAATTGGATATGATTTTGAAGCTTGTGTGGAAGGTGGAAGATTTGAGCAGTCAGATCAGAGGACTTCCAGAAGCTCTTTCCACACTAAACTTTTGTATGATTCTAGCTAAGGATGCACTTGTGAACTGCAGTGATGTTTGCAAGCTGAATTTAGGTGAACTTTCTAAACTGGCATAAGTTGTTTGTTCTGAGTCTGTGTCACCATAAGCTGAAGTTAAAACTGATTCTTGTTGCTCTTCCCAAATTTCCTAGCCATTACTAGTTTATAGCCAGAGCCAAGCCCCAACTTCCCATGTTACAGGCAGCGTAGTCTCTGTCTGAAACTGGACTCAGCTGCCTCAGTGCTCATGTGCAGAGAGACCATGTGTTGCAAATGCAGTGAGATCAGACTCCACATCACTTCTTCAGTGAATCTACTTTGCCTGAGGACATGATACAGCATCACTATGAAGTACCAATCTGTCTAGTGCAAACAGACCTGCATGTTCACAGTTCTCAAGGTCCTTGAAACCCTGAAAAGGTCCTTTAGAGCAGACAGTCACTTAGGCCCTCAGCAGCATCAAAAGAACCCTTTGATCATTTCAGAATATGAAGCTTTGATTTCAGACTAGTAGCAGCAAGCTAGCTATCTTTTTGTGGATAGCATATCTAGATAATTCTGTACCTAATGCTGCGTTCAGTGGATATGAAAGTGCCATGTCTATGGCATCGCCTTGCACAAACAGAACAATTTGGACAATAGTTTGCCATTTCTAAATTGTATGAGATATCCTATTTTCTTTAAGAAGTATATATTTCTATTGTTGTCTGCTCACATCTTTTATTTTACAGGCCCTGTGGACAGGGATTCAGATAAACCCCTGTGGCAGTCATGAGTAATGCAGATTTTTGGCTTTGTTTTTCTAGTTGAAGCTCTTTGTGACATGGGTCTGCAATATTAAGGTAAAATTCTGCAATATTAATGAGGCCTTGTCTCCCATTTCAGCAAGAGATGCATGATGCTGCTGGGAAAGGAGGCATGGCCAGAAAGACATAAATTAACTTAAAGAGGACTTTTAAATGCTGGTCAGATTTCTCTAAAAATATTGCACTACTCAGAACTATTTAGGATGAGAGTTTTGCGACTTTGACATTTTAATCCGGTTCTTTCCCAGGTAACTTCCTGCTGACTTGAACAGAAAGAACCACTTAAAAAACATGGGGTTTGAAGAATATTGCAAGTCAGTAAATGTTTTGTGAAAGAATGTGTGCTGCTTTTGGAAATGGCAATGATTTCCCCAATACAGATGCTATAAGGTGAATGTTGTGAACAGAATGATATTTTTATTATGACCTTAAATTGTTATCCATTTTCTAGATTTCTTCTTGTATTTGAGACTCCAGGCACAAAGTACTCTAATTGAATCCATCTGAATAGTTTTCAACATGTTTGTTTGACTCTGTACTATGGTCCATTTTCCAGAGCAAATGAGTGTAATAACTTTTTTTTAATATTATGCTTTCAGATTGCCAGCTGTTCACTCTAATAGTAGCGTGCAATTGACTTTCTTAAGGATCACCTCCTTTAATCATGGAGTACATGTGATTTTTACATTGGCTGAGTGTGTAGGCAGTTGGTGTATCAGCATCTGAGCAACAGCTTCCTTTGCAATGATGGACTTGTTTTCTTTTGGCACAATAATACACATAGTGATTCAGCACAAATGACACAGCATAAATTGACAGTCAGTGTTATCCAAAAGTATACAGTTCCCTAGAAGTGTCTGGAAAGTTCTTGTTATTTTTACTCTGACATTTTATGGTCTCCCAGTACTCTCTCACCAAAGCCACAGCTGTCACATTACAGAATAGAGGAGGAAAAAAAGAGGAAATATGAAAGTATTAAAGTATGCTATAAGAAACACAATCAATGTAGTCCCCAGTTTCCTAATATTTATCTCTGCCTTCAGTGAAATACAGAGAAGTGAAATTTAATTTCTTAGTATCTGTCTCATAACAACAGCATCACACAAGTCATCCGAGATTATACAGAAATAAAGGAAAGGAAGGAAAAATAAAGAAAAAAGAAAACTCCAGAACACCATCTACTGTAATTAGCTGAATCTGGTTTAGACCCTATTCTTTCTGCCATGAAAATCTCCCTTTGACTTGGAAGAAGAAAAAGATATATGCTCACAGTGATGGTAGGGAAAACAGCCATGGAGTGAGTTACTTGAATAAATATTTGGAACTGTTCTTTGGATACTGGATGTTTGTCCGTAAATTTCCTCAGTTCAAGAGAGGTCTGCCAGCTACAATACATGCACATACCAGACAAAAATCTGATCTCACACTAAGATCATCCTTTTCAATCATAAGGTTAGTAGAGTGTCAGTGAAACAAGAATAGGAGTGTAACATCTATCAAACCATAGCTGCTGTGCAGGACATGGTAGAAAACTACACAGAAGATGAAGGACTGTGTCTCAGAATTCCCTAGTCAGCCTTCTGGACAACAAAAATCAGATTCTGGATCAGATGCTCATTCCCTTTGGTGAAAAGAACTGTAGCTAGGTGCAAGAAATAAAATATTTTCCATCAGAATAGAGAAAAAAAAAATGTTACATCACAGCAGATAGTGGCTGGGAATGGACCGCTTGCTAGAAGGGCCTGCTCAAGGCTTCTGAAGAACATGAGCAAAGTATAATTTTATATGGTAAAAAATGAGGAATGCCATGAGTGTATCAAAGCCCAGTTTTGTGTGTTAGCAACCCCAAGTGATCTGGGGATCCAAAGGCACTAGCAGGCTCCTCATTCTAAGTACTACAGGGGTATGGTCAATGCTCGGCTTGATTTTGCATTTCTGCCTCGGCTTAACACAGATGCCAACTCTTTCTAAGACATGATACTCCTCATGGATAAGGACTAGCCTTATGGACTAGCCTTATGGATAAGGACTAGCCAAGAGCTAGGCTGGCTAGTCTGAAGCAAGCTTTTTGTGACAGTGTAGATCTAGGTGATTTTCAGGAAAATTGGTACAGCTTTTCAGCTCAACCCCTACCCCCATCCTTCCACTGTCCAGCAGTTTTTCATTTTCCTCTTCTCTGAAAAGGGCACAGTTGTATCAATGATAATGATGATGGAACAGAAACTCAGAGCTCTCAGTGAAGAAACAGGAAACAAAATCTGAGCTTATGCTCATCTTCTACATTAGGACTTCAACCTAAATTCCATCTCCATGTTGAAGCTTTGCAGCAGTATATATCTCAGATTAGATATCCATCCTCACCCTTCATCTGCTGATCAGGGCTGCAAACATTTGTCAGGAGCGGCGTGGGAGACCTAGGATGGAAGCCAAGGACATTAAACAGCAGCTGAACAATTTGAGAAACTCAGGGCACACAAAGGAGTATGACTGAGCATTCCTAAAGAGCTAAACTGCTTGCCAAGCCTTCTCATGGTCTTCAAGGTTTAACATCCTCAAGTACTAGATAATAATGAAAGTATACCTTTGCTTTTGCTTTAAAATAGCTTTGTTCTTATATACTTAGTAACATAGTTGTATAGTCCCATATAGCTACCTTGTTTGTTCTCATCCTAGGTCTCACCTGTTTAGTAAAGGTGGAACAAAACTAGTGCTGAATCACGGACGCTGCTTTCTCTTTTGTAATTTTCATTGTGGTGTGATAAGGAAGTTTGTGATAAGGAAGGTGAAAAGTAAACAAAACAATTCCAGTATTTCACCCAGGAATGAGGTCATGTATAGGCAAAGATGAAACTGATGAGCTCAGGACTAAATGGGAGAGAACTACTTTTTTTCCTTCCAGGTGTTAATGGGTGGCCTCCAGAGCTTCTGAAGGGCATTTTTCCTGAAGATTAAAAATCTTCCACAACAGATGGTGCCTGTTAACCGTCCCAAGTCCTTACATATCAGTGATAAAAGCCTGGCAAAAACTGAAGAGAAGGCTGCGTGGAGACCTCCTAGCAGCCTTCCAGTATCTGAAGGGGGCTGATAGGGATGCTGGGGAGGGACTCTAGTGACAGGACAAGGGGTAATGGGTTCAAAGTTAAACAGGAGAGGTTTAGATTGGATATAAGGAAGAAATTCTTTCCTGTTAGGGTGGTGAAGCACTGGAATGGGTTGCCCAGGGAGGTTGTGAGTGCTCCATCCCTGGTAATGTTTAAGGCCAGGTTGGATGAAGCCTTGGGTGGCATGGTTTAGTGTGAGGTGTCCCTGCTTCTGGCAGGGGGGTTGGAACTAGATGATCTTAAGGTCCTTTCCAACCCTAACTATTCTATGATTCTATGACATAACACTTGTTATGAAGTAGGCAGCTAGGTTCTTATTGTCACAGTTTTTCCATTCACCACTTTGAAATTTCAGGTAAAGTAGGTTCCCACAGGTCCTAACAATGGCAGTTTGTTGATACTACAGCAAACTTGACTTAAAACATAGTTCATTTCTGGTTCATTTCTGGCATAAATTTATTCATGGGGATGATTTTTAGCTATTCATACATTTAAGAGTGCTATATAAATATTATACATGCAATATATAAAAGTCTGTGACAAATCCTTATTATTTGTCTGTTATTCTTTGTTATTACCCATCACTCCCTCCCAAACTTAAATCCAAACCATTCCAGTTGGCTCTGTTTAGGATCTAAGAATTTGAGCCAAGGAACCAAGAGGCAACAATGATGGAAACATGCAAAGGCAAAATCTTTTAGGCTGCGAAAGAATGAACATAAGAAATTAATTAGAAGGAATGCAATACTTGCAGAATTTAATCAGAAAGGCAGTGACTTATTGTTCTTGTATGAAAATATTTTGGGAAGAATAAAATGGTTCATGTGAGGAAATTGTAATGAAGAGAAGCATATTTAACTATTTAGACAAACCAAAAGAAAATCAAAGTAAAATATATGGGACCCTTGAGCATGTGTAATTTATTTATAAGCAGACATGTGTTCTGAGACTGAGTGTCCACATTGGATTTGTGCAACTATGTCCTATTTAGTAAGATTTAGACTCCAAATAAACAAAACATACAGCAGGTTTATCTCCAGTTCTGTGCAAGCACATTAGGGAATACAGATGTCCTTGCTGTATCAGGGAGTTCTGCTCCTGCTTCAGTTTGGGCTCAGACTACAAGGCCTCAGATAGTAGCAGCATATTTTTGCTGGTTCTGAAATGTCAATACTTTGTAGCATCTTTATATAGACATAATTTCTGAGTCAAGGTGATATTATTTGTCATTGATCTGAATATATGCTCATAGATTCTTAATGTCTGGCAAATATTCTAAATTCAGTGTTGTCCTGGGTTCAGCAGTAGCAGTCATTTTTTCTCCTTAGTAGCTGGTGCATTGCTCTGTTTTTGACATTTGGCCTGGGAACAACGCTGATAACACTGATAATTTTAGTTACTGCTCAAATATTTAGTCTGATCAAGGACTTTCTGAGCCTCGTGCTCTGCCAGGGTGAAGAGGAAACCAGGAGGAAGCAGAAACAGGACACCTGACCCAAACTAGCCAAAGGGGTATTCCATACCACAGCACGTCATGCCCAGCATGTAAACTGAGAGTTACCTGGAAGGGCTACTTCAGTGCTCAGGCTGGGTATTGGCGGGTGGTATTTTATTCTCTTCCTTTGTTATTTCCTTTATCATTACTATTATTGGTAGTAGCAGCAGTGATTTGTGTTATACCTTAATTACTGGACTGTTCTTAGCTCAACCTGTGGGAGTTACATTCTTTCAATTCTCCTCCCCTTCCCTCCAGGAGCCAGGAGGTGAGAAGGAAGGAGGGGAGTGAGTGAGTGAGACTGCGTGGCTGACAGAGTTTAAACCACAACAAGTATGCAGGCATTAAATTTAATTTTCTTCAAAGCATATATGATGCAGTGTTTTCTTCAAAATTGATTACTTGAAAATTAACATTTTCATCAAGATTGAAGCTTCCTCAAGAGCATCACCTGTGATGCTGAGACAATGCATGACACCAGTATAATAAAAACAATTAACTGGATCTGAATTCACACTTCTTGAGAATCAAATCCAACGATTTAAATTAATGAAGTTCTCTTTGTTAACCTTTTTTTTAAAGTTTTTTTGAAGAAATCTCTTAGGCAACCTGACATTTTACCCTATTGCATGGTAACTCTAACTTGCTGCCTGCAGTTTTATCTGCATCCATAATTTTTGTTGGTTTTGAATTGAGTACCAGAAGCAGCCTGTTAGCAAAGGAGTTAATGGAGTAATTTTCACAGAAGATAGCATTTTACTACATTGTCATTTCCAAGCGCATATTTTCAATCCCATGTCTATTCTCTTTTACAAACATAATTGCAAAGACAATCCCCCTTCCAGCTGAAAGATACACATGCAGAAGGGCTTGCTAAAGTCAGAACAAGTCACTTTTCACTTTGTTATTCTTTGATTAACATATTCCCCTTAACTCTGATGTGTTCTGGCTTTGTGGGTCTGTGTGACAGGGTTTTATTATTTTAACAGGGATTGTTGCTGTTCAGTTTGCAAAAACCTTCTACAATTTTTGATCAGTGCACAGACTTTTTTCAGGAATATTTCAATCATGCTTACAGCAGGCCAAGATTATCATGAAGTAATTGATTAACTGATTTTTATCATACTGAGAGGCTATGGAAATATTCTGTTGCATCGATTAAGGACTCAGGCTTTCTGTACAACACAGGTTGTTCATATTTCTGGCCTCCAGCCAGCACAAGACACACTAAGCCAGAGATAACAAATTTATTTTTAAGATTAAAATTAAATTGTGTATTGATTTTCATTCATATTGAATTTACTGGGAAGAGGAGGAGAACCTCACATATTTTGTCTCCCTCAAGGAAACACAGTTCATAGTTGTACAGTTTGTGACCTGTAAGTGAAGTGGACATGTTTGTTTTGGTAATGCATAGGTATTGAGGAATACTGGCACAAGCCTGTATCACAAGAACTGGAAGACATGTGTGATACAGAACAGTACATGAGAAGCTTAAGGCAAAGATAAAAGTAATCATCATTTCTGAATAAACCTTCCAGAGTACTGCTAACTAACAGGTGGCTGAGTCCTCTCTGAAGTATACTCTTTGCTGCTGGGAGTGCAGCTGTTCATCACAAACAGTCTCAATTTAAGCAGACCTAGAGATGATTTCAGATTATTTTATGCTGTTGTCTTTCCCACCACTAAAACTGGTTTCATAGTGCTGTAATTCATGGAAGCTGCCTGTGATTTGCTTAGTTGGTTATAGACAGAAGAGACATTCAGAGAAAAGTTTACCCAAGCTGTTCATGGGAATGTTTCTTTTAGTGTGATTAAGATCTGATTTCCCCTTACCTCATAGTTTTCAGTTCTTTCTAGCTACAGGGGAGATGAAAAAGGGATGTGTTCAGAGAACATTTCAGTCTGTCCATACTGTAGTGAATACATGATTACCCAGTTACAATTCACTACAGGAAAAGTTTGGGCTTTCATCAATTTTAAGATGAATTACAGGAATGGTCTTTTTTTTTTTTTTTTACTAATTTTTTTGCTACAACCAGTCATTAATGTAGATCTGGTTGGGAAACAATGACTAAATACAAAGCAGTTAAAACTGCATTCTTGCCTGAGGGGGGAAAAAAAAAATGCCTGGCTATTTTGAGCTATTTTTCTTCTACTTTGTAAAAAAAGCCAACAACATATAGACAGCAAGATAGCTCTGCATTCTAAGATCATTGTGTACAGGACTGTATAGTTTCAAATTGAATCTCTGCAACACAGGAAATGGATGAATCAAAAATTCTTCTCACTTCCGCAAAAGCTGATGTGTTAATCTTGTTTGCATGAATAAAATTCTCCAATTAAAGCAAAACCCCAGGGGCACCATGATGTATTGACCGAAAGAATGAAAGCTTTGCCTCCTAGCCAGGGTAGTATAGCTATTTATTAACCAAAGATAATATTTTCTTCTTTTTTCTTTTTAGCTTCCTAAACTAATGATGGTAACCTCCTAGGAAGATGAATGATTGAATGATTATGTAGACTCTTAGTTCACAATACACCACTCTCCATGAATATTCCTAAACACAATAAAAAAGTGAGGTGAAAATGTCACAGAAATAACACTGGGGGGTGTGTCTATGTATAATTTTATATTCTATTTGTAGAATAAAAAAGCATTTTTTTTCTATAGAATTTTTGATGTTTATTAATGTATAATTAAAAGAAACCAAGAAATGCCTCTATAGCTCTATGGATCACATTTAATTGTGAATCAATCTTGCTTTTAAGAAAGTTCTAAAAATCAGAGTTTTTCCAATAAAAGCAAAATATGTGGTCTTTCCCTGAATGGTAAACAATAAAGTCTGTAATGATTCATTCTCTCTTTGGTTTTATTATTGCCTTGCAGCTTCCAATCTAAAAGTTCTTAGCATCGTAATTACCTCTTCTGGCTTCTGTAAAATGTCACAGCTCCTATTTAGCCAATAGATCACATCACACAGGGCTACAGCTTCACTTCTAAATGCTGTATTAATAGCTGAAGAGTCTGACAGGCTGAATTACAGGCTTGGCAACAAATTAATCTCCTTTTTGGCCTTTTCTAGATTTGCTGTTACTTTGGGAAGCAAGAAAGAGATATGGAGCTAGAGATTTCTGGATCCAAAGACATACCTACTAGGAAAGACCTTAGTCCTCTTTCAGACATCTAAACACTAAGTTAACCTGTACTGTTATGTCATAATTAGTCTCAAGCATTTGTAGCTTTTATATCTATGGTGGATACACATATGGCAGAAGTGCAGTTTGAAGGCAGAGGAAAAATGGTATTAAATTAAAGCTGTATCTGAATAAGAAAGAAAATCTTCCAATTATAGACTTTATGTGAAGTATGGCTATGTTTTTTCCAGTTGTGTCAAGTAAGTTAAAAAATCAATTATTTCTACCAACAAAATTGTTATTTCCGCCAATAATAACAGAATTATTTCTACATACTCAACATTTCATTACAGTTGGTTACTAGAGCACCTGTCTTTCACTATTCTTTCCCCCTAAACTTATGAAAGCTTTTCTGAGTCCCTTAGAGAGTGATATAACCTTTGTGCAATTAGCAGTCATACCAGACTTTCACAATGATGAATCTGATGCTATTCTGCTTTAACACCTGCTTCTCAACCTTTCATCATATGTGTATATGTAGCTTAAAGTTCTTCCCTTCATCTGCTCACAAGCAAATTTCTTTGGCTGCCATGAATAAACAAAGGTCTGTCCTACTACTGCTAGAACAGTGTGAGCTGTCACTTTCTGTTAGCAAATAGCTCTTTTCCAAGATCAGAACAATTTCTATGTGCAGGATCTGTATTTCATCCCTGTGAAAAGCCTTCCAACATGAATATAATTATGCAGTTTTGGTCTCCCATACTTTTTATGGAACAGGATAATGCCTTGATGTGTCACTTCAAACCCTGTAAGACTGACAATATGACAGACTGCGGCTACTTAGTGTGAACATTTTGAGGGAACAGAGAACAAAAAATCATCAATGAGTTAATGTGAACTTCAGTAAGGCCAACTCTATGATCACACAAAACTATAAATTAGAAGCAAAATGAAAATAAAAATAAAAGTTTAAGATTACTCAGTTCTTTGTGATCTGTAGAAATGGACTAAAAGATACATTTTTATCTTAATATTTGAGAAAAGATAAGATAAATAAGATTAAATCAACCAAAGAAAAGGCCATCTATAAATGGACTAAAACTGAAATCACATACACACTGTAGCAGATGAACATGGGTTTAAAAAAAAAATCATATAATTTATTTGATACTTATGTACTGTAACTACCAGATGAGGAATTTAAATGGAATTTGGAATTTACCAACATATTTGAAAAAGCATCAGATGATTTATCAATGACTAAGATTGTTTAGGGGGTTGACTTGATCTGGCATCTGAAACAGACAGCTCGTAAGAGAAAAAAAAGACTCAAAAGATCTGATTCATTTGAAAACATGAGAGAGAACTGAGAGCTTCCTCCCAGCTTAGAGTTCTATTATTGTGGAAGAGAGAAGGCAGTGGTTTTGTTTTGTTTTCTTTTCCTTGTTTGTGATTCTGAGTCTTGTTTTACTGAGAGTTTATCATCTGAATACTGATCAGGCTCAGCAATGATGAAATCTAGAGTAATAACTGGCTTGATGGTGTAAGAACATGATTCTCAAGACAAGGAAATGTTAGAAGCTCTCCCATCCCCATTGATACTCCTTTAAACTTTGTACTTTATCAGTTGGAGAAGTTTAATGCAAGTGTCTTGATAGTCCAGATTTACAAGTTTAGTCTGCCTGAGATGCAGCTAAAGAAATTGTTTTTAGCATTACTGTTAAAAACACTCTAAAAAGATCTTTAGCTTTAGTGACACTACAATTAAAAACAAAGTGTTAAAATTCTTAAAGAAAAAAAGTGAGTTTTTTCTGTTGAGGTTTATTTTTTATTCATTTATGAAACAAGCTTTGTTGTTTAGAGAGTTGAAAAAATAATTAAAATAATATTAAACATGCATGAATTCATGTATTATGTTGTGCTTAGATGGATGAAGTACTTCTAGTGTTTGACACTGCAAAAAGTTAATACACAGACAAACAGAAACACACACTAATATTGAACCTCAGCAAGCAAAGTTATTTAGAAAAGTTTCCTGAGCTGTTTTCCCCAAAGTGTTAAATGTGTTTAATTTTGCAGTCCTTGCAATTGGAAAATAATAATTAAAAACAAAAGTCGAATCTGAATTAGTACTTTACCTGTGAGTCCCACCCTTACACTATGAAAAGATACAAAAGGATGATTATGGTGAAGTCTGTGGCTGGGCATTTAGTAGGAATTTGCTTATTTGTGAAGACACTATCCCTGAGGTGCTATATTGCTGCAAACAGATATGATGGAAGCCTGCCAACAGGCTTGATGTTTCTCCTGAAAACCTAACAAGAAAACTGCAATTCCAAATGACAAATACCATGTTTTCTTATTTAACAGTGTCTATTCAGACAGGTAAGCATTTTGGGGTCAGCAAGATATTTTCTCATATGGTTGCAGTTTCATTCTCTTATTCTAATTTACTGATATACTTCAGTTATATTTAAAATTGGATCCATTCTTTTCTCTCTCTTTTGGACTTGGGTTCTGTTGCCATCAGGAGTGCAATAGATTGTGGCACATGGCTACACTTAACCCTTTACTAATAAAATGGTCAAGCTAAGGCTTGACATCTGGCTCTCAACAGTGGAAAATGTATTCACTCAGGTTCATCTTTAAGGTCCTGGTAAACATGTGGCACAGACTGCTTGGGCAAGATAACAAGACTGATGAGCATTTCTGTATTTCCAAGTACTTTAATGTTCTACTCCTGTTCTCTGGTGCAGGAGCTTAGAGAGATGTAATAACCTGAATCACACATTTATAAACAGCTGAATTAGAAAGATGTTTTAAGGATGGCCTGTTTCTACTGTTATGTTATTCATGATCTGTAACCACCCCCACCCCCCCCAAAGTTAATGAATTCTGAATTGTAGCTGAAATTCATTTATGGCCATGTTTGCAAATGCTAGCTTTGAAACTTGTGAAGTAGATGCCACAGGTCTGACATAGCTGATCTGAGACATGCTGGAGTATATGTAGCTGATGCATGACAAATAATCAAACCAAACCACAATCTCAACCTAAAATGACCTGAAAGCTGTTTGGCTACATGGACTTGTGTTGGACAATCCACAACACAAACAACTTCCTCTTTTACAGTACAGCATGCCTCTACTCTTTGTCATAATCACTTAAAGTTTAGGTTCCTGCATTTCATCTCCACCAGGTGAAACTGGCAATTCAGTTGAGTGCTTCTTTGATGTACTATGTCCAGACATAGTGTTCTACTGAGCTGGATCAGGAAAGCAGTCAGGATGTCCTGGGTTCAGCAATAGCAGTCAATTTTTCACCTTCTTAGCAGCTGGTGCAGTGCTGTGTTTTGACTCAACTTGGGAACAAAACTGATAGCAGGGATGTTTTTAGTTACTGCTCGAATGTTTTGTTCTGACCAAGGACTTTGTGAGTCTCATGCTCTGCCAGGGAGGAGGGGAGGCCAGGAGGAAGCAGGGACAGGACAGCTGACCAAAACTGACCAAAGAGGTATGGAATACCTCTACGTAGCACATCATCCCCAGGATGTAACTGCGAGTTACCCCGGAGGGGCGAGTGCTCTGGGGGTTGGAGGAGGTATTTTGGTCGGCGCTCGGTTGGGTTGAGGTGTCATGAGTTATCTGTTGGTGGTTGGTGAGATGCTGTATTCTTTTCCCTTGTTTTTTCTTTTATCATTGTTATTATTGGTGGTAGCAGCAGTGATTTGTGTTATACCTTAGTTACTAAACTGTTCTTATCTCAACCTGTGGGAGTTGCATTCTTTTGATTCTCCTCCCCATCCCTCTGGAAGCAAGGGAGGGCAAGAAAGAGGGATTGAGTAAGTGAACGAGATGCGTGGCTGGGCTTAAACCATGACACAGGAAGAGATTCTTTTCTCACAGTTTCAAAATCTTTTAAATTTTTACTTAGGGCAAAGGATTTTACATTTATTCTTACAGTTGCCTC
This sequence comes from Agapornis roseicollis, assembly GCA_002631895.1. Lineage (NCBI taxonomy): Eukaryota > Metazoa > Chordata > Aves > Psittaciformes > Psittacidae > Agapornis > Agapornis roseicollis. The sequence continues at coordinate 199,870 of NDXB01010447.1, forward strand.
ACACTGCTGTCTTAGGCTGCGTCCCAGTGTCTCTTTTTCCTTGCTTTCTGAACTTCTGTCTCTCACAGCTACAAACCTTAACAGTAGCCACCAAGAACAATAGCTTCAGCTCAGTTTCTCCGATTCACAATGCTTTAGTTCATAACTCTTTCAGTTCTGTACTTACATAACAGAATATGACCCCAGCATCATTATCCAAGTTGAAAATTAGATTCATAATAATAACAAGCTGTAAACAACAGGAATTAAGCAATACTAATAATGTCTTTGGAGAAAATTGTAATTATTTTATAGCCTGAAAGAACTGAAGTTTTATCTTAGACTTCTAAGACCCTATGTTAGAAGACCCTTATCTTAGACCTTATTTGATAATATGAAGCTGTGTGTGTGAAAACAGAAACTTTAACAATTTCACCTGCCTGATTTCATAAGGAATTGTAATTTCAAGTTGTAGCTGTTTCAATGAAACAGCCTGGTTAACCTCCTGATCCCATTAAGGGTAAGTAATGACAATTAGATTATTAGAGATTTGGCCTATTTTCCATGTAAGAGTCTAAAATACGGTTCAAGGAACATATCGCATCTTTTCCAAAACCTTTAGCTTTTACCCTTTCTTTCATAATTCAGATTACCCTTTTTTGCATATATATAGTCAGAGCTACAGTTAATATAATTGCTATGATTAAATTGAAGTCAGTTACTTCTAAAGAAACCACTCATATTGCTGTTTATGGTCTATCTATAAACAGAGGAAGTTGAAATTCTGGCTCATATAAATGAGATACAAAATCTTAAACAAGAGATTTATAATCTGAAGAGACTGGAGCCTATGAAGTGTTCTAGGGAATTCATAAATGTAGGATAGTTAAAGACTTGGAAACATTTACCATCTGCAGCTGTTTCAGGGAAACATTTTTCTGTTGTGCAGAGAGCTACAAGAAGTCATCCTTTTTAAAGAAGAGTTTTACAAAATTCTTAAACTGAAATACAGGTCCACTCAACCCCCACTTATCTACACCTGGAGTCACTTGTATTCAGTAGATAACTGAGTCCAGGACAAGAGACAATTGAAACATCAGACATTCCATCTGAATATACGAAAACATAGTTTACCATGAAAGTGGCTGAGCACTGGTACAGGTTGCTGAGAGATTGTGGGATCTTCATCCTTGGAGATATTCAGAAGTCAACTGGACATGATTCTGGGAAACTTACTGCAGCGGAATCTGCTTAAGCAGGGGGCTTGGACTAGGCAACCTCCATCAGTATCTTCCAGCCTTTGCAGTTTTGTGATTCTGCAACCATTAATTAATCTTTCAAATGCCTAAGTGACTCTTTCTGATTTTAACCATAACTGCTTGGGTTCTGAGCAGATAGATGTCTAGCTCTCCCTTGTCTAAGGGGTAGAAGATGTACACACATAATTAGGAGGCTAGTTTAAATTCTCTTCCCTGCCTGAGGGATTTTGTATCTACATCTGTCACCTCTCAGTCTGACAAGAGTCCACTTTCTATAGCACAATGATATATATCTATTAGAACAAATGATGTCAAAAGAAGACAGTTCACAGTTTCAGTATTTGCACTGAAAATGTATACCCCTTCTGGCATAAGAGGGATGAGAATCCAGGTGCTGTATAGCTGAGATGAGTCTGTTGCAAGCATTTTCTCACGGGTAGATTTCCAATTATGGATGCTACCTAGCACTGAGTGCCTCCCTGGATCAGGAAGCAAACCTACTGTCTTAGAAGCATACCACACTTCAGCTATAGGCTTTCCCTTGGCATTTTCATAACTCTGAAAGATTATTGTCTTGGTTTTTGCATCCCACTGTGATGTGTCAAGCTCTTCTTCAGTATTGTGCAGAACTTGAATGCATGACCCAGAGACATGTCCACCAGACATTTAGTTTCCTAATGGGGACAAGTTGCTGGGCTTAGAAGTCCAGTGCTCACATTCTTCTGTGAATTGAGCCTATATTGGGCAATATAGGAAACAGTAAAAAACAATAACAGATGCTGTTGGCTGAAATGGATTTCCACTATTCCAAAGGCAGACCATTTCCTCATCTGAAAATCAAGCTCTTTTGTGCTGTAATAGTTTCCATAAGATCTCCAAGTATTTAATTGATATCACCTAGACATTTTTAAATGTCAGGTGAAAGTAGAAGGCTGTATGAATGAGTAATATCTTCAAAATAGGTACTGTCTGTCTGGAGTATGATACTCAAGCAGTTTATTTGCACTTGTATTTTTCTTTTTAAATAACCACAGAGAACATTTCATATTGACAAGCTTGCTGTTGATTAAACTGAGCCATGAAGTAAAGGATCCAGAGAAGATGAGATGATAAAAACTTTAAATCCCTAGCAGAAGGTTGGATAAAATGTTTTTATTGCCTAAGGTATACCTGTGAGTTTACTAATTGTGTAGTGAAAATAAATGATTTAATTATTTTCCATCTGTTAGAAATTCAATTAGATCCTGCTCAGTTTGCATAGCTGCAGTCCTTCCAATGCTCTACTTTGCATTCTCTACCCAGTCTGAAGTCCCTAGAGTTAAGCAATGTTATTACCCCCTGAGATGGGAGAGTGTTTTAAGAGCAGGTTTTTTCCCTTAAACCCACCATGCCTGTAATCTTGCTATTGCATTTAGAGAATCTTTTTAATGTAGTAAATGCTGCATTTATTTTGTCTGAAAAAAACAATGTCTGAATTGGTTTTAGTCCAAATTGTTGTAGGAAAAAATTGTTGAGGACTTTGAGGTGAAGATTCAACAGTACAATAAGCACATTTGAAAGTTATGACTCTCAGAGTGAGGACATAAAACTAGGGAATTAAAGGCAAGGAGTGACTTGTTATGCCCCATATATATGGTGAATATACAGGGTATACTCTTCTACATTTTAATGGGAATAGCTCATGCTGTTTTATGCTTACATAGGCCACTGCCAGCTAACATTATCATTCCTCCAGTACCTTTGGTATTGTTGTAACTTTCAACATCAGGATCATGTTAAGATTTTGGGGCTGGGGGTCATCTCAATTTACACCTTTTCTGGACTGTTGTGAGACACAGAAAAATCCATCCTTCTCCCTTTCTTTCAAAGGTTGCCAAGAGAAAGATATTTAGCTAAAAAGGAAAGTGGAGGCAAAGAACATTTAGGTCAAAACCCCCTTGCTTCTTGTCATTGGATGTCAGTGAAAGACAAGATGCTCCCTGCCTCTGCTTTGGCTGATGTGTTCTTTTGGCATGGAGGGCAAAAGCAGGGTAAACACTGTCACCAGGGATTTAGGATGGGTAGGTGATACTCCCAGCTAATGTTCTTTGTTCTGTACTTGTAGGAACTGGGGTTTATATTTCTCTCCCTAACTGGCCATTGGAGGAACATGCATGAGAATGGTTTCCTGAAGGTTCAGCTAATGTTTCCCTACCTCCTTCTCAGAGCAACAGCCATAACTCCTAGAACAATTTCTCATACTTTAGCATCACTGACCCACACAGGTTATCACTGCCTAAAACTCCTCTTCCCTGTGAACAGCATACCCTGGTCCAAGATTAAAGGAATATTCAGTCACCTAACTCCCACAAAAATCTAAGGACCTTTACTGCATACAGTGCAATAAGGAAACCTCATTTTTTTAGGATAAAGGAAAAAAGGTAAAGAAGAACTGGCACTTACCAACATGGACAATGCATGTGGAATTAAGAACAAAATTCCATCCCTAACATGTAAATGGTCTTAAAATTATGGACATTTTCTAAAGGCATCCATGTCTTAAAGATTCTCTAGAGAGAAGAAGCATTCTTACAACATTTTTCTATATCCACCTGCAAATCACATGATATAAATAGTGAACAGCTTTGTGTTTCCCTTTGATTTACCCTGTCCCTTTATACTGTGATTAAGAGCCTGTTTCCTCTTCCTCTTGATGAGATATACTAATTATTGAGTGGTCTAACTGCATATGCTACACAATACTGTTAGCTCATGGACTAATTTATTTAAGCCTAAGTAAACCAAACAGGTATTTTAACTTTATTTCTAGCTAACTGTCTTTTGATATTGTATTTGCCTTTGAAATGAAACAGAAGTTCTGCTGGGGAGGCATAAAGGGAAGAAAAAATCATTACAATCTTTCAACTCTGTGACTGCTCTTCACTCAGATGTGAAGAGTCACAGGTGACATGACTTAGGCCAATTGTTTCACTTATCAAAAATAGGTAACATAAGCCCTCAACAAATCTGTCTGCATTGCTGTTTCTTGACCTCTTATTGAACGTTTGTCAATTGTCACTTTGACTCACAGTCATACATTAAGAAGTCTGAGAAAAATTGCTTTGCTGGATTCATATTGACACAATTGGGTTTCTTTTTTTTCAGCACTACATTATCAACTTTATGCTGTGCTGCCCTTGTTATTTAAGCACATAAAAATATAGTACCAGCCAAAGGACAATCATATAGAGCATTTTTTTTTTCTATTTGATGTCATTTTATTTGTGCCGAACATCAAAATAAATGTTTTAGACTCAGTTTTGGACATGTCAACCTTAGCACTGAAGAGAATTTCTGTTTATGTGGGCATCTGTAATAAAAACATAATTATGCAAAAAGTAAGCGTATGCACATTTTCTGCTCTAGTAATCGCACTTAACGCTGTGTAAAGTGACATTAGACTGTCTGAAGATCCTTGTTGGAGAATATTGCCTTGCACAGAAGCTTTGGACCGAATGCGGTGGATGTGCCAAAATTGTAATTTATTCAATCTCATCTTCTTACCCCTAGCACAAAAAAAAAGATGAGTGTGTGGTGATTGGTAGGTCAGAGTAGCTCTTGAAGAGTGACAGGAGCGTGGTAGAGGCCTCAACCCAGTGTAAAGTAGTGTATAAATTAGAGCAGAACTACCTCTTCTTTAACACACACTGAGACTGAGCAGTCATGGGTCATGGATCAGGGAATTGCAAATGGCTCTTTGCCACCCGTCTTCATCACAAAAATAAAATAAAGCTCAGACACAGTGGAAAATCGAGGCAAGACCATACCAATATACAGACATACATAAGTCCACATTTACAAAGGAAAAAGGTAAACTAAAATGAAAAATATGCATCTGACATACAAACAGGACAAGCATTTTTATGTGGTAAATTACTGAGCTGTTTTGATTGGCTGTTTACTTTAGTGTATCTTTGGCCATTTTCCTTCTCATTTTTACTCACGCTGCAGTTAGTTATCCAGATCTCTGATCCACTTCAAACAAACAAATTCCAGAAAATTGCTATTAGAGAAATGTACACAGTTATTTGTTGAAGAAGTGTTTACAGTGTTCTTGAAATGTACTAAACCCATTGCCCACCCGCAGTTGGGAAAATATTTAAGATGCATGTTCAGTAAAAGCTTTTACCTGGAACTGCATTTTCATTCTGTGAAAACATGATTGCTGAAGCCTGTTGAGATTTTATTGTAAGACACAGATCAGTCTTTCAGAACTCATGGTTTATATCACAGCTTGTGTAAAGATGAAACCACACCTATGCAGAAAAATCACAGCCTGTGCTTTTCCTGGGTCCCAGAAAGATTCAAGTGTACAATGATGAAAAAAAAATTGCAAGCCACTAACATACTCAAACATGGTCAGAGGGCAGCCTCACTGGGGTTGCTGCTTTCCTCCTCCTTCTTCTAGGATGGGTAGTGGGGTATGTGCCAGCCCCAGCAGAACCTGGGGTGAGCATCATGACCTGACAGAGAGAGGGAGAGAAACAGGCAGTTCAAGCACATCAGGGAGACACTGGCAAAACCTGAGGAGTTCAAGAGTCTGGGGTTTTGTGGGTTCATTTTTGTTGATTTGATTTAGTTTGATTTTATTTTGTTATTTCATTTTATTGTTTCTTTATTCTTCACTATTTGAAATTTGAAGTGGCTTATCCATTTACAATGTACATGTTTACAAAGCAAGATAACACCACCAGGAAAGAATCAACAATCATAAACTGTTCCTATGAAATTTTTTATGTCTTACACTCTCTGTATAGCATTTCCCAGGAAAAGAATATTCCTGCAACCTCTTAGTATCTCATCTAAAACAAATAAACAAACCAGCAAAAAGCCAGAATGACTTGACAAGAATTTTGTGGTTTGTGCCAAACTCAGCTAGTATTAAATTTGCTATTAAAAAGTATAAGCTGCAAATTCCTACACTTATGAACTTCAGACCGTTCTCTTGTCCAGCCTAAATACAACTTTGTTTACACTGATTTAGTAGCCTTATGAGATTGCCTGGCTGCTTTCCTGAGTTTCCTCAGCAGGTGAAATTACTTGCTGAGCTGCACAGAATCATGCTGGGAAATAGCTGTGCCATGCAGATCTCAACACTATTTATTTACTGTTATGTTACTGCTCAAAAATGAAAAGCTGTAATATTTAAAATGCAGACAATATGATGATGACTTATAAAAGCAAAAGAAAAGGCTGGGCAACAAATGAAGCTATAAGTTATGTGCTCATTTTGATGTCATTGTTTCTACCTCTGCAACAGCAGCTCCCTCTGTGGTTTTGTAAACCACAAACACTATGTTAGTTTTATATCCCTTTCTCTAGTAATAGGTCTCTCTCTAGCATGCTATCTCATTAAAGCCTATGTACCCTGAACGGCTGAAGTTAGTGCTTTTGAATTACGAATCTCTGAGATCTCTGAGAAAATTCAGGTATCAGCCATGATAACTGGGGTTACACAAAAATTCTCAGAGGGTTAATAGGACTTCTTTTTGGTTTTGGGTAAGTATATGAAATTCATGTTCACCAAAATTTTATTTTATTAGGAATGAATACTTTGATTTTCTGTAATTATTTGAAACTGGTTTGGCCTTTATGCATTCACTTAAAAATTGGCAGTGATGGTAAGCCCAACACTTTCTTAGTGTTAGTACTGTGCAGCTATTAAGTGGTGAAAGTGGGCACAAATAGACTAGAACAAGTCTTCAGAGTACCTGAGTGTGAAAGAACAGGCTTTGGACACTCATCAGGTGTCTGGAGTACAGTGCAATACACATTTTAAGAAGTCTGGCTTGAGAGAGCTGTAAATCTCACTTTTCCTGGGGAGAAGCAGCATTACCTTTTGCACTGGGGACTGCATTCTTTACACCTTCCTTATGCCTGTGAGACAGACTGCTTGTTCCTCCAGAAGCTGTTGCTTGTGCTGCCAAGGCCATGATTCCAACCCCTAACATGGGAGCTGAGACCAGTAAACAGTTCAAATATGTGCTGAGCTCCCAGAAGAATTTATGGCTTCTTCTGATCTCCACATTTTCGCAAGTATAGTTATCAATATCCACATGGGCTTGTTGGAAACCAGCTTAGGTATGTTGGATAAAACCCAAAGTCATTAATCTGACCAAACAGTAATGTCACCTGTAACTAAAATATGTCCTTCGGAGTCATACATCTCCCCAAGATGCATCTAAAGAATGGTATAAATGCCTGTCTGACTTCTGTATGTCCCTGAGGACTGAACCTTGTTGTGTACTGTTTGTGCTGAAGTAGCAAATTCAAGCCCAGCATGTATAATGAGAACACCCTTGCCCTGAAATGCTTATAATGGGATGCAGTTAGAGACGTGGAAGTCTTGCTGGGTGCAGGAGGTGCTGAGAGCTGCTAATTCTCTTCCTGCATTGGCATCACTCCCCAGTGAGCCTGGACTCTGCTGAATTTCCTGAGTGTGCTCCAGCATCCCTGAGCTTGAAAAGCAATTAATGTGAATAAAGCACGAAGGAGATTTTCAGTTTAGATCTAAGATTTTTCTAGCACATCATCCACTCCTCGTTTCCCCAAAGAACAACAGAATAGCTGTAGCTGGAAGGGACCTTTGGAGATCGCATAGTCCATCCCAGCGGTCAAAGCAGGATCAGGTAGATCAAGTTACAGGATGCGTACAATCATGTTTCAAATCACCAAAGAGAATCTGCAGAGTCTCTGGGCAACTGTTGCAGTGTAAGCATCACACTCAAGAAAAAAAAAAAAATAAAATCAAGACCAAACCCAAAGCTTTTTCTTATTTTAAATGGAATTTTCGATATTTCATTTTATGCCCACTGACTCTTTCAGGCACCTTTACAGCTCCATCTTCTTTACTCCCTCCCCTCTGCCCCCCCAGTGCTTTTGTTAAACATCACAAAGGGTCTCTATCTGCTAGGCTTCTTTCCCAGAGCTGAGGTCTATCATTTCAGGACTTTAGGGGCAAACAAGTTATTTTGGTACATATACACACACATACACATACGCATATGCAATCACATACACATAAAAATATGCATATAAATGCTTTTCTTCTCTTATGACTAAGTAGTTTAAGTCATAATATGGTGAATACTGGGGGGAGTTCTGCAACCTTCATTTTGCAGTTCTGTAAACTTTTGCTGATTGTGATATGCCTCCATCTATATAATCATTGACTTGCAGTAGAATATATGGTGGAAAAATACTAGCTGTATCCTGAAAGGCTGGTGTTCTTGATGGTAGAAATTTAAGCTATGGCACTCCAAATCAAAACTTAAAGCTTTATTAAAACTACAGATCTCTAGTTGACATCTTCCATAAGTCCATGAAAATATGCAGACATGCATCTCTCTGTCTTAAGAATCAATTCATAGCAGACCCTGAATAGGGTGCAGTTTGAGTCTTGTACTGCAACTACATCCTATTTCCCTTGCCAAAGCAAACAATTCAGGTGATTCATACATATTCCATTATTCTGTGATTTTGAAGACAAGTACAATTACTATTGACATAACTAAAAAGCTGTAATCTCTAACCTACAGTCTTGGGTGCGGTCACTTATCATCATCTGCTGTCTAAATACCAGAGTTCTTATGGATGGAATATTTGAAGAGCATATCTGTCATAGGAAAGAAAATAACTACAATAATAATAATACAGTAATAATAAATGGCAGGAGAAAATGTATTCATGTGGAAGCTGAAACTTTGTCATATATAAGAACCTCTCTTCCCATATAAAGATCAAATTGTGAGGGGCTGAAGATTTCCAAATAATCTGCCTTATAGTGGATTGTCTATTTCTGTGCTGAGCAGAATGCTTTTATTCCCTCTTTATGATTTTCCCAATGTATTTGTCAAAGCTTTTGAGAAGATTATATTTTTTATAGTGTTTCTACTCCTTTAAATCAAAAGTAAAGGAGGTAAAAGAAGCAAAGGTTAGGGATTTTATATCCCTAGCAGGGGAGATATATTCTGCTTTGAGTAAAACCCTGTGAAATCAGCTGTCAGAATTCAACTTCTCTCTAGCTGCAGCATTGCAAGGGCGTGAAGAAAGCTGAGTAGTTGCTGATGGTTTCCTTAGATTCCTCTGCACCTAATCATATTCACAATACTGGAGGCTTCTGTCATCACAGGAGCTGACAGAATTTAGTGACAATCCAGAGAAATGCCTTCTGAGAATTGCAAGTGCTTAACAAATCAATGCAGCAAATGAAATAGGTTTGTTCTTCACAGATCCAGAAGACGGTTTGCAGTTAGTGTCTCTATCCCTTTCACTTTAAAGCTAACAGTATTGCTATTAAGATGCATAATAGACTTTGTAAGGATTGTAGGTTTCCTTCCAAATTTCAATGACCAAGAAAATTACATTGTATATTTACTATGTGGTTGGGAGCTACAAAGGCTAAATACAAATTTATCACTTGTTTTTTCATGGCAGATTTTTGTTTCAAATTCAGTGACCCATTTTAGCTGCAGTGGAAGGTCACTGTTGCTAATTTACTCTCATTCATTGGTCTCAGTGACAGAATTTAATTGTTTCAGCCTACTTCATAGTGGGAGAGCAGCTGCACCACTTAAAATGCTGTAATGAAAACCAGTAAACCCTCACCTTGTCTCAGCAAAAAGACCGGTGATAGAGCAGTTAAAATTATGGTATGTAATCCCAACTAAAAAAGAAAGTATATTACTTTAATAAATGCGAAATTTCAGCTGACTAACAGCTGTGCAATTTTTCTTTAAATCTGAACCAGCTCTCATGAGTTTCAAAGGAAACCTTCCTAAAAATTGAGCACTCTAAGTATAGAGAAGGAATTCCTTGAAACAGCATCCATGGTCTTCATATAAGACTTGCAATGATTCTTAGGGGCAAGCATGCTTTCAGTCAGCATAGAAGGGATAGCACACTGAAGCCAGTGATAACCATGTGGGTTTAGCTGGATGAGACATTACCGAAGAGAACGATCTGGCCTATTCATTACTCTAGGATAACAAGTAAAATGACAGGAAATTCAAATGAGCTGCTAACTCTTCTTCCATGTAAGCATGGGAATACCATGTCACATGGCCCAGCTCTACTGGATAAGAAAAAAAAGGCACCTGAAGAAAACTGGATAGAAGGACTAGATTATCAGCCTGGCCAAACTCACCAGAGTCAGGCCAGGTCCAAATTAAAAAGTTTTTACTGTATATGTGTCCACCTTAATAAACTCTTCTTTTACAGTCTTGTGTGGTTTTTGGCAGAAGAAGGAATGATAAAAGCTGTGTACTGGAACACTTTCGCAGGAATTCCTTCTTGTCCAAAGACAAAACCCCCCCATGAAAAGTCTAGAGCATTCTCTCTTTACACTGTTACTCCTCCAATTTTCATTCGAACACTGGATGATGAAAGTAGGATGTTGATCATAAAGCTGAATTGTCACAATTCTTTAAATAAACTTTACATTTGCTCATTCTTTGGTAAAATGTAAATCATATGGGAGGGTTTAAGGAAGTTGTAAGAAGAGCCTTATTTTTAACATTTACTTTTGAAAACCTCTGGATTAATCTCCTGAAACATCATTTTTTCTTCACTTTCTTTGTCTAAAGCATGTCTCCAGCTGTAAGACATGGTTCAAATCTAATTGGAATATTTTATTCAGTAAGCTCTATTTATTGAGGAAGCCAGGTTGCATATTATTTGGACATCTCTAATATCACAAAAGTGATAATAAGTGTAAATCTGTAGAAAGTGTGAGACAAACAGTAAAGAGGACTATAGGGAGAAAAATAAATAAATTTGTCAATCATGATACAAACAGTTGTGTAAAAACACAACTTTCTTAACAGAACTGCTCTATGTCTAGATTTGGCATGGTACTTTGACAGAGAAGAATGTTTGAATCGCTTTTTTACATATGAATGAAGGATATTATCTCATAATTAAAGTGCTAATAAATTTTGACAATTAAATCTCAGAAATTGCTTTCTTAAATTGTTCTTCCCTTCCCTTAAAAATATTTGGTATTTTGCTATTTAATTTGAAGTTCTAAACCTTCAACCAATTATTGGCTTTACAAAACTTCAGCATTAGTTTTCACATATTTGAGGAAGGGAAAGAATGTCTGTAGTGCTAGTGTGAAAGCTGAAGCATGTTTCCCTCCTTCTTTTCCCTACTTTGCTCTCAAATATGAATTCACAAGTAGGATAAAAGAATGGAACATCTTTCTAATGCAGTTAACTTTCACCAAGACAACATACTTTTTAAGCACAGCATTTACTTAGATCAAAACTCCATATGAAAAGAAATGAAATGTGTTCAACTTGGTATCATGTTGCTAACAAGCTTGTAGTGAAGGTACTGTTGTGGATTTGTAGAGATAAAAGCCATTGCTGTTACAGAAAAGAGATGTATCATGCAAATGAAATTGCATGATAAGAAACCTACAAATCATAAGTTACTGGAAAGCCATTTAAAAGCATTTCCAAGACTACTTTTAGAGGAGTGTAAAAGTCTGAAAACTAGAAAAGTCATGCTAAGTAAAGAAGTGAAAAAAAATGAGAATGTTTATAACAGTATTAATACATTTACTGTCTTTCATACCTGGAATTTAATTTCTCAGTTTCCAGTTCCCCAGGAGCTATTCTTTTATTAACATCATAGAAGTTCTGTTCATAATTTGTTGTTAGAATATTTGACAACATATTAAAATTCATAGGGTGCCTACCTTTTCACTCATCAGGAAACTATTTTATTTTATCCTAGGTGTTTTGACATAACAAATAATTCAGCTGTTTTTATATGAGAATGCTAAATGTACTGTAAACAATAATTACAGGATGGGCTATGTATGTTCATGCTATTCACAAAACATACTAATAACCCAATATACACAGTTTGGTTTTTGATTGCATTTGTCTTCTGGTCTAGTTTTCATCAGTTGTTTTTGAATGTGTTTGAACTGTCAATATGTCCATCCACACAACAAAAAAAGACTTTTTTCTTCATCTGTCACTTGTTTATGATTTCTGGAAACACCCACTGTAAGTCATGCTGGTTTACTGTTCCTTTTGTAGATCTAAGTTTACAAGCTCTAATTTCCAAATGTAGTTTCTTAAGGCAAGATTTTTGTGTCATTGGAAGAAAGGTTTAAACAGCTTTGGTTGTCTTCAGAGGAATGCATGTATAGCTTGGAGATGAGTTGTTTGAGGGCATGATCTCACAGTCTCAAAAATATAGGAGCACATTCATGACTACCGCTGAATAAGGTGAGTAGTTCTGTTAGTCCATTTTTGGAATTCTCATTGACAGAAAGGAAAATTATTATATTTTATAGTGAGAATCAGATTCATTCTGCAGATCTTTGGGTAGTGCAACTCCCAATGAGCAGGTTACTTAAAAAGTTGTCCTAAAATGAGCAGCTTTCAATGCAATAGGGTTTCTGCTGATGCTGGAGCTCTCATTTATGGATTGAAACTAAATTTGCGGGGGGTTTTATTTCACCGAATCAAGGCCTGAATATAGCATATTTGACATGAAATAGTCATAGGTAATTCAGATATATGTCTGATTTGGGAGTATCCAAGTACTTTCTTTAGCAAGGAATATAAACAGAAATTAAATCTTTTTCTATGGTGAGACATATATTTACTTTGAAAGTGTGAAAAACACATGGCTTTGTTTCACTCTATTGAAGAAGAAAAGGCTCAGAGACCTATTTTATGCCAACCTGACTGCATAGCAGCACTGGACAAGAAACCGCTTTTTACTGACTAGGGTACCTGAAAGATTGAAACATTAGTCAAAGCTTCTCTCATTTCAATGGAACAACAGGTATTCTCATTGTTAAGGAGTTAACACTATGACATTTAACCTTTTCCTATCTTTAGGCCACATTTTGCATGTACAGTTTATAGTCATAAGGGAGACTCAGATGAATCAGGCTGAAAAGGGTGCTCTAGGCACTTTTGTCTTCACTCGTCTGAAATCACATGAAAACTCTCATCATCATATCATGTTCTGGCCTTGTGTTCAGCTCCATCCTTTTCTTCCATATGGATAATGTCTGGCCAGGAAGGAAATGACTGCATTTTCAACTGCAGGAATGAAATCTGGCTTAATGGAAACTTGTTTGAATTACTTCCTGAAAGTTAATGACTAAAAAGAGCTTTCCAGGAGTAGACTAAGATCAGCAGAAATGTTGGCCAGTGAACGACATAACATCCTAAAATGCCTGAAAGCTTTCTTCTGTTGCTGTGAAGTTTGGGGAAGGAGGATTAGTGATGTTTGAAAAATCAAATTGTTTTTACCTTCATTCACCTGATGTGGTCTCCGAATGTTTGTTGATGAAGAGTCTAAGTAGCCCCAGTAAGCCAATATAAGCTTGTCAGGTGGTATGCAAGGCATCAATTGAAATGCTGAGAGAACAACAGCATTTGAGGGATCACAATGTCCCTTCTCAGATCCCACTGAAAATTGTCACATTCCAATATGGGCAGTTTAATAATCCTGCTCTCCAGTTCAAGGTTTCTGTATGGAATACAGGTGATTTCTGTTTTATTTTCACTTTTCTGTTCTGATAGCTGAAGGAAAGGCATTCATAAATTCATGACTTCATTGGACACAGAAAATACTAAGAAGAGAAAAAGTAGATGTAGATTGGGTAGCCACATGACAAATAATAGTAAAGCTCAAAAGCTCAGTTAGCAGGAAAGACAGCAAAGGAGTCCAACCAATTTCAAGAAATTCATCATATCTCTGTTTTAATTTAGCATAAAAATTTATCCATACACCTTGAGATTTATATTTGCAATTTATAAATATTTGATATACATTATCCTTGGATTTCAGAAGAAGCATTTTTCTCTTGAAGAAAATCAAATCACCTTACTGTGTGTCCAACTTTCAGATGGGATAGAGTTAATTTTCTTCTTAGTAGGTGGTACAATGCTGTGTTTTGAACTTAGTATGAGAATAACATTGATAACTCAGTGATGTTTTGGTTGTTGCTAAGCAGTGTTAAGTCAAGGACTTTCCAGTTTTCCCTGCTCTGCTAATAAATAGGGGCACAAGAAGCCAGAAGGGAGCACAGCCAGGACAGCTGACCTGAACTGGTTCAAGGAATATTCAGTATCACAGCACATCATGGTCAGTATATAAAATGGTGAGAGTTGACTGGAAGGAACTTATCACTGCTCAGGAATGGACTTGGGAATAGTCAGCAGGTGGTGAGAAATTGCATTGTGAATTACTTGTGATTCTTGAGTTTTACTCCTCTTTCTCTCTTCCATTATGATAGTGATTATTATTTCAACTTTATTTCAATCATTAAACTCTTTTTATCTCAACCCGTGAGTTTTACCATATTTCTGATTCTCCTCCCCATCGCACAGGGAAAAGAGGGCATTTATGAGCATGTGAGTGCATGGTACCTAGTTGCTGTCTGGCATTAAACCATGACATTGTGTCTGGATTAGTTATTTGGAGTGGCGTTTTAACTAATTAGTATACAATGTCACAATCTGTTTCTAAGAGAAAAATTCAGTATGCACTCAGGAAAGTTAATTATATTTTGGGTTTTGACATGTTTCTGTTTTCCTATTTTCCTTTCTCCCATCTAGTGATACAAATTTAGAATGCAGCCTCCAAATAGTGTTATTGCGCTGTTTAATCTCTTTCACACTTCCTGCAGGGATTAGCTGAGGTGACAAAATTTCTAATAAAATTTTACACCAGTAAACCTGACTTGAAGAGCAGATGTAAAAGTCCTGCTGACTGTCATGCATTTAGGCCTCCATTCATAAGAAAGCACACTACTGTGCCGATGTGGGACAGGATGTTTTGCTATGCCAAAAGTGAATCTTCATGCTGTTGAATTTATGCATTTCCCACTGCTACTCAAAATGCTTGTCTGAATGATCAGTCAGGGGAGAGCTCTCTCTGTGGAAAATGCTCATCTTCGGTTCAAGGCAAGAGGTCTGACTTGTACTCCATTCCCTATTCATTGACAATTTACAGCCAATGTTTGCTTTATAGTCACCAATTAAGTGAGGCGTTAATTTTTGCTTCAGTGTGACATTATGAAATAAGCAATAATCGGCAAAGATTGAGGAGAAAGGAAGAAGTAAACAAACTGGAGACTACACAAAGATAAATGTAATATCCCCTTCACCCTCAAGAAATGAAATTATTCTGACAGGGTCAGAGATTCTGCTTGGCAAACCATCTTAAATTAATTACCTGCTTGACATTTTAAAGGAAGGTTTCAGATTGTAAATTTAACCCAGACAAAGCATTCTATTTAATCTTGTCAGTATGCAAACTACTTTGCACTGCAGTCTGTGAATTATTTATCAGAGAAACGACCCCAAAGGGTAAAAAGAAAACTGGGAGTGTTTGATCTTGGGTTCTGCAGCCTGGTGTACTTCCCTACCTTAGATTTCTACCTGTTGCAGTTGCTTAATTTGCTTTTTTTGATGTTGCTGATATTTAGCTCTCATGCTGTGTTTCTATGAAGCCTAAATATTTTTTACCCATTTAAAGACATTTAAATTGCTTCTAAAACTGTGTCCCAGCAAAAAACTGTATCTACTTTCCAGGATAAAACAAAAGCTAAATAAAGGGGACAAAACCAGCTGTCTTTTTGTTCCGTGTGTTTTCATTAAAATAAGCATGCAGTAGTCATGGATATTGGGTTTTTTTCTGCACTCAAGTGAAAATGCAGTCTGAAATAGAAATTAATCTGCAGAGCCTGAGTTTTTACTTGCAAAATGCATGAAAGAATTAATCCTGTAACAAGCTGTGAAACATGAAGGGTAATCACCCAGGATAAAACATAGCTTGGATGATGCAAGTCCATAACCCAATTCTGACAGAGGTTTGGGTGTTTTTTTGGTAAAGTCACTTAATTTTAGTGTATATATATATATATATAAAATGAAGCCTATACAACTCCTAATTTCCTATTTCCCTGTCTTTTTAGGTTTCAATATTATTTATTCAACAATATTTAATACAGGTTTTAGCATTACTGCTATGCTTATACAGCTATACTTAGCAATAGTTTATTATTTCAGAAAAGACCTCTAAGTGCAACTGTAATGTAAAAGATAACTATAACTCAGGGACCAACACAAATCAGAACATAATCTAGTACCTGCTCCTGGCTCACATTAAATGTGTTTGCTTAGTTACTCTATTTTTACAAAGACCATAATTCTCTGAAGACAGCAACCGAGTGAGTACTTGATATTTAGAAGAAAGTCATATTTGGAAAATCAGCAGAGAAAATCCTGTTAATGACTGTAACAACTTAAGCATGTAATGCTGCTATACACATTTTTCACTTTGAGAACATTTGCTCCCTGGATGTGCATTATTAACATTAGATGTTTTGTGTTTCAAAGAAGTTCCAATACTTTCTGTCGTATCCATATGTGAGATGAACTTTAGCTGAGCTGAGTGGAAAGTTCAGTAGGAAGTCTATCAATCTGCAGAGCAAAATTGTAATTCCCCACTGCTTCTGTCATGTAGTATGAAAAATTATTTACTTGACCTATGGAAGTTTTTGCATCCTGATGTGAGTTGAAATTAAGCTGATAAAAATAGTATACTATGATTTAGTTTAATACACCACCTAATATTCTTGGTTTATAGTTTTTCATTCTTTAGTGGGGGGATTTTTTCCTACTGCCAGACTTTCCTCTTCCTTTATGTCAATGCTTGAATGTTCCAAGAGCAAGGCATGAGGCACTTCATAACAAAAATCAGCATAAGCAAAATGAGGTTGAGTTTTTCATTTTACTATGCAGTCCTAATGAAATAAGTCAGTTCTGACAGATAGTTCTCCTTTCAAGAAATATTTGTCAGGTATCTGCTTAGGTTTCTAAGTACTCCAAGACTTTCAAACTGGCCTTCGGTTTCCACTGATAATAATAAAAAAAAGTGCTTAAACTCTTTGTGAGCTTAAAATAAAATAAAATCCCATAAAATCAGGGATGCCACACTAGTCAATTGTAAGCCTCTCCACTTTAAGACTGTATCCACATTTCACCTGCTTTTACCATAAAACTCCAGGAAATAGAGGATTGTATACATCGTCCACAATCAATTTGCCTACCTATAAACTTCTCTTTGTGTATTCTTGTATCCAAACAAAATACACAACAAAGGAACTGAAGACTTTTGCTTATTGAAGATACCAGCTCCCTCTTTAATGAATTGTAAGTAGGAGCTCTAATGTCTGTGGATACATTCCAATTAGGCATTTGTTTAACTATAGGAATTTCCCCTGTGATTTCCATTCAGCTGATTTCACTTCACTTTTCCCTCTGGCACTTGCTCAAACCTACTGGAACGCCAGTGCTGGGTCTGTGATCAGAGACCATCCTAAGAACAGCTGCATTTCAAAGTCTACCTTCTGCTTGAAGTTTTCTTTATTTTTCCCAGCTGATTTGTGAGGGTGGTTAAGACTCATGTGAGTGCAAAGAATTACTTCTATCTATATTTAAATATTATTTTATGCTAATTACTGAAACTATTCTTTTGAGATAAGTAAAATATGCATTCCTTGATTTTTATGTATGTATCAATAGCAATCAAGCCTTGATGTTCACAATCCATGACTACTTTTTGATCTGCCTAGGATGGAATTACCTGTGGGACATCTTCAAGCTATTAAAATACATATTTTTGAAAGTCATAATGAATAGATCGTACATTCTTCATATCCTAGGTAGCTGAGGCTGAACACTAGTAAAGTAATATAACTACTTTATCAAGATATGCACTGATGATCTTGGCTGTGTTCCCAAAGTCCAAAGCATTCTCAATGAAATTCACCCCTCTGCAGCACCAGCTAAACCTTACTTGTGCTCTGCTTCCTGGCACACCTACCTTTTGCAGCTGCTCTGCACAAAAGTGGATTTCATCCACACTGTGTTCAGACCTTTAGCGTTTCAAATCTATTTCATTGACTGCATACATCTTTTATGTCCCTGAGTGTGTTATTATGAGATTCTACTCTCCTGTTTTGTACTAAAATACAATCTGCATAGGTTGGGTTTGGTTTTACTTAACCTTGTGTTTTCATTGATCACCTTTGTACTTTGTTCTTTCATGATAACTTTGCTTTACCCTTCACAAAGACCTGATACACATATTGAGATTTATGTAGTGCAAAGCAGCTGCTGGGGTTTGCTCTGGAGAGGCAATAGAAGAGCTATCAAAACTTTGCTCTCTGTGCTGGAGTAAGGTGCTACTTCATGCTCCTCAGGAAAAGGAGGTGGCACATGATTACCACTCTACACATTGCTAATATTCCTGGCTTCCCTGATGAGAAGTCATGGTGAACTTTCCACACTTGACTCACAAAATATTAGTCAGAGATTCAAAGTATTCCTGAAAGGTGGCACAGCTCAGAAGAGTGATGAGCAGGGGCAGAGCTCTCCTTTTCCCCAGCAGGCTGGTATATAAGACTGAAGCATAACATGGAGTTTTAGAGTATATTAGGGTTTACTAAGCAGTTTTAATGTTTAAAGTTTATTTTTTGTCACCTTTCATTTGCTGTATGCTTTTCCCCAAATAACTATTCCATATTATTTCCCTGTGTGCTAGCAAGTTGTGCTGAGAATGCCCTTCAAAACACATTTCCTAACCATCTAGTGTACTACCCTTCACCTTGGATAAGGCTTTTATTTATTTCTTAATAAATTCCATTTCTAACACACTAAACCTCATTATGGAATAATTCCCCTTGGCATGAGAAGACCTCATTAATTGTTCCATTCAAAAATTTTTATATCTCAGGATGGGTGTTATACGGGAAATGTGGATAAGGGCTTTTTTTTTAACTACATTCTGCTTGAATGTTCCTTTTTTACCAAGTGATTAGGTTTGCTGCATCTGTGTTTATTTAAGGACCTGAAGCTAAAATAATTAGTAACAGGTGGCTGAGGTCTTGCTGATAATCTGCCTGCCTTTTAGGTGTACTCATACAAAAAGGTTTTCAGTTCTTTCTTTATGGTTCTTTTCCATATTTAACAGGCTGCAATGAGAAATCATTTTGCATGATATGGTACTTAGATTTATTTGATTCTAGGAGAGGTTTTATTTTAACACTTTTAGCCAGCTGTATGGCACATATTTTACCTTTTAGTAATAACAAACTGTGCTTCATGTTTTCCAGTTATGTAGGGGGTTTCATGATAATTGTTTTCTGTGGCTTGGTTTTCTAAGGATATGTTCACAGTGCTAGCTTATTCTATGTTTTTACATGTGTTCTTTCCTAATTTTGCTCTCAGGAATTTCCAGTGGACCTTCCCTCACCAGCTGTTCACTGAATTTTTCAGATCCTTTTCTGCTGACGCTGGTGATGTTTAAGAGATAGGTGGTAAACTTTTTATATTGCTGCTATTGGGAGGTCTTGAGAAATATGTCTGAATTTCTTTAAATTTATGCATAAAGTATGTTTACTCAAAATGTGGAATCTTCATATCTGAGCTTCTTTACTGTCCAGCCATGAATGCGGTTAGAACAAGGAGTCATTCAGCTGTGCATGATGGGCTGGATATGGTTTATTGACATTTATGACTGCAGGTAGGAGATTGCTACAGCTATTTGAACACTCAGGCAGGGTGGTCCTATATCAAGACCAAGATGGAAAGCCAAATTTATGAAACCATCCATGCAGCTACTCAACAGCCAAGTGGTTTTGACATATGCTGGGGATATACACAGCTATAATTCGAGCCCCACTATGCCTAACTCATTCCAGGGGTTTGAAGTGTATTTTTCCACACCCCAAGATGTTAAGGAGGTTTTCTTTGTATCTTTTATTGGAGCCATTTCATTTTCTGTAAACACACATTTACTAAGCTGCAGTGAAGCTCAATTGATGTTGTAGTGACTGAGTTATTCTACAATGTTTGAGGACACTAATTTGGGGACACTGACATTGAATCAGATAGTTACCTGAATTATGTTCTCTGAACCAAGGCAAAGTGCCCTAAAAAAATGTGTGACAGTCTCTAAATAAACTCCAGTGATTTGGAGTCAGCCTTACTTAGAATATGAAAACAAAGAAATCGTTATTGTTCTTTTGTGGAGCACAGGATGGATCACATTTGCTAAGACAAACTCACACTGGCATCAGTCAGCAGGACCTGTGCTACACAGCACGTGTGGTTTTACAACACTTTCTAGTCATTTAGTGTAGACTGCACACATCCTTACATGGAAAACAATTTCTACCCTCTACAAGATACGAAGTCTTCCCAAAACCCTAGTTTTACAGGATAGTGATCAGTGAAAAAAGAAATAAAAATTATCTGTTATCTTGCAACATTATGAAATATTTTTGTTCTACAACCAGCATGATTTGCTGCCCTTACTCAGGTTTCCATCAAGGTCAGTGATATTTTTCAACCAAATAGTTTGAGCACTGAATGAAATATTACTTACACTGTATAGGAGATGCAAACCACATGGAGAAGGTAGATACTTCTGCTCTTCTTTGAGCTTCTGTTCTTGTTTGAGAAATAAAACAGGCAGAGAGGAATGCATCTTGGGGTTTGCTTTACATCCTAACTCCTACACCATGTTAATGGCTTTTTATTTTTAAAAACCATTCAGTCTTCTTTCAAGTGTATAATATATAAGAAAATAATCATTTTAGCAATGGTCAACTTTAAACATAAAATAATATGAATCTTTAAAGGAACAGTTCAGTGTAGAAAATACAGTAATGGCAAGCAAATATCTTTCTAGTTATAGGATGAGGTAAAATAATGCAGTCTAGAGAGCTACACAGGAATAATTACACCTAGTAAAATGGAACTGATCTAGAAAAGGATAATCATGGCATACTTCTATTTCTTGATGGAAAATATTATTAAGAAAGATTATGGCGAATTGTCTTTCACAGTTCAGAGAAAAGATATTTACAGAGATGCATATTTAAATTAAGAATCAAATTATCATTCTGCAATTCATTGTGAAGTAGTCAAAATTTTAGTAGATCACGCATTTAATATGGGTGACTCAGAATAACAAGAAAGAAAACACCTGTGAAAGAATGTTAAATAGTTATTATTTAAAGTTTGCAATGGAAATGCTAAAAATATTTTACTGAAAAAGGAAACAATGACCAAAATAATATCAACGGAAGAAAGAGCCACCAGACACAGATATCACTAACCTTTTTATGAAGAGAGTTCTCTTATGTCATAATATATCATTAAGGAAAATTTCGGTTTAGTTGTTTTAGGTTTTTTGGTTGTTTAGGTTTTTACAGGGATGACAAGGCACTAAAATTATATTTTCTGTTTCAAACACAAAATAGTACAGAAAATTTCAGTTCTTGTGGGCAAATAAGAAGGATCTTTAGAGCAGAAAATAAAAGTACGTCTATAAAATAGAATATAAAATAGAATCATAGAATCATAGAATAGTTAGGGTTGGAAAGGACCTTAGGATCATCTAGTTCCATCTCCCCTGCCATGGGCAGGGACACCTCACAGTAAACCATGCCACCCAACGCAGTGCCCAACCTGGCCTTGAACACCACCAGGGATGGAGCATTCACAAATTCCTTGGGCCCCACCTCCCTAACAGTAATAAATTTCTTCCTTATATCCAATCTAAACTTCACCTCTTTAAGTTTGAACCTGTTACCCCTTGTGCTGTAACTACAGTTCTTAATGAAGAGTCCCTCCCCAGAATCCCTATAGACCCCCTTCAGATACTGGAAGGCTGCTATGAGGTCTCCATGCAGCCTTCTCTTCCCCAGGATGAACAGCCCCAACTTTCCCAGCCTGCTCCAGTCTCCTGATCATCTTCATGGCCCTCCTCTGGACTTGTTCCAACAGTTCCATGTCCTTTTTATGTTGAGGACACCAGAACTGCACACAATGCTCCAAGTGAGGTCTCACGAGAGCAGAGTAGAGGGGCAGGATCACTTCCTTCACCCTGCTGGTCACGCTCCTTTTGATGCAGACCAGGATACGGTTGGCTTTCTGGGCCTACCTGACCCAGGTGTAGGACCTTTCACTTGCCATGGTTAAACTTCATGAGGTTGGCATCACCCCACCTTACAAGCGTGTCAAGGTCCCTCTGGATGGCATTCCTTCCCTCCAGCCTATTCACTGAACCACACAGCTTGGTGTCATCAGCAAACTTGCTGAGGGTGCACTCAATCCCACTGTCCATGTCAGTGACAAAGATGTTAAACAAAACTGGTCCCAACACTGATCTCTGAGGGACACCACTTGTCACTGGCCTCCAGCCAGACACTGAGCCGTTGACCACAACTCTTTGAATGCGGCCATCCAGCCAGTTCTTTATCCACCGAGTGCTCCACCTATCAAATTGATGTCTCTCCAATTTAGAGACAAGGATGTTGTGTGGGACAGTGTCGAACGCTTTGCACAAGTCCAGGTAGATGACGTCAACTGCTCTACCCCTGTCCATCAGTTCTGTAGTCCCATCGTAGAAGGCCACCAAATTGGTCAGGCAGGATTTCCCCCTAGTGAAGCCATGCTGGCTGCCACCAAGCACCTCGTTGTTTTTCATGTGCCTTAGCATGCCTTCCAGGAGAATCTGATCCAAGACTTTGCCAGGCACAGAGGTGAGACTGACTGGTCTATAATTCCCTGGGTCATCCCTTTTCCCCTTCTTGCAAATGAGGGTTAGTATTTCCCTTTTTCTGGTCTTTGGGAACTTCAACTGTCTGCCACGATTTTTCAAACATGATGGCCAGTGGTTTAGCAACTTCATTTGCTAGCTTCTAATGATGGTATAATTACTACACCATCATTAATCGGTGACAACATACAGGGATTTAATAGTTACCCAGACTAGTAATATATTTGCTGAAGATAGAGCTGAATATGTGCTAGAGTTGCCATATTTTCATAAAAATAAATTTTCAACAGATAATACCTGTGTAAAACTTTTGCACTTGTGCTGGAATTTACCATTCTGTTTGTGCTCCTTCAGAAGAATTTGTTTTGCTAGGAAAAAAATATTTTGGACTTTTTGTAAGAGTTTTAAGCTGTAATCAGTATAGGATATGTATATATAAATATATGCTGAGAAATTATGAGTTTAGGAATCCAGTTCCACTGTTTAATGTTTTAATGTACTGAACAAAAAGCCTTGGGAAAAGATGCTTGGTTCATGGTATGAGAAGCTGTAGAGGGGATGGATATGAGAATTTTAGTTTATGCTGATTTTTAGTTTCTTTGTGAAAGCCTGATCTGAATTGAAGAAGATAGGGCTGGAATATCTGATCTTTAAAAAAATGTGTTTTGGCTTTGATGAACAACCAGGTTCTGCAAAGCTACTCTTCTCATGAATTGCATTTTTGGCCCCTGAGTGGCCTCATGAAACTCTTCTGGAAGTTCTCCTTGCTGACAAGGTGAAGGGCAGGGGTGTGAGTTCTGTTGCTTTACCAGCATGGCAGAGGAGAAGCCAACACAAATACAAAAATCTTCAGGAGCAGAACCTGACAGATGCTGTCATGTCCTGTCAGGAGCAATGAGTGGAAAATGAGAGGCAAGAACCATAACAGGATCTGGCAAAACTGTCCACCCGCTCTTGCTTGGGTTCTTCCATGGACTGCAGTGTAGATATCTTCTCCATTGTGGTCCTCCAGGTGGACATCTCTTACAGCTTCCATGCAGAGTCTTTAACCTTTGTTAAGTATGCTGTCACAGAGGCACCACCAGAGCTGCTGAGAAGCTCAGTTTTGGGCAGAAGCAGTGAGTCTGTCAGAAATGGTTCTGTCCAACATGGGGTAGCCCCTGGTATCTTCTCACAGAGGCCACCCCTGCAGTCCCAACATCTGGGCATGGACAGCCTGTACAAGCTAACAGGATGACCTTAATATTCCATTTAAGGAATATCACTGGTAAAGAATCAAGAAGTCCTTATTCCATGAAACACTGACAGTTCTCCATTTTCTTGACAGGTTGATGTATAGCACTGTTTCTGTTGGTCTTGTGTTCTTAGAGGCACCTCTTTTCATTAAAGATGTCGATCTGTCTGACGCCTCTGTGTCATTCCCAAGTCAGATTCCAAACTTTAGGTGCAGAGGTCCGGATCCTGTTTTACTGCAGGTAATTTGTTCCCACACAACCCAATTACAGAGCACAGCTCCCAAGTTCCTATGTTCTGATCTGAAGCTATACTTCTCCCTTATTTAAGTTATATTTTCCATTCCGGGGGGGTTGGGAGGGGGGGAAAGAAGTTCTCTATTTCATTGACTGATTCCTTTCCTTTCAGTCTGAGGGTTATTAACTGAAATATGGAAGTGCATGTGAGTAGAAGTGTGTGGCCGGAATGCTCATAAACTAGAATGAGTTCCCCTGAAATCTTTTCATTCATATCTGATCACTGACCACGTATATCATTTGGAGATGCTATCAGACCTTCTACTGATCTATTAGTCTATGTGCTTTTTTCTGGGGGCATTATTGAAAGCTGGTTTAAAGCAATGTTTCCTAGGCATAGACATTTTCCAAAATTACTTTAGTGCTCTTTTACCCATATTAATAATTCTTTTCCATTATTATTATCATCATTGTTAGCCAGATGCTAGAAGAAATATGCTACTATAGAATAAACCTAGTACGTGAAAAATTTGCTCCTAATCAGCAATCTCAATTTACTACAGAAACATCCTAAATTTAGTTGACAAACTGTCATTTTTCTTCATAAGCAGTTTGTAAAAGACAGTCACAAGTTTGCAAAGAGTGTTTCCCCTCACCACAGGATTTGTGCTTCTTTTTGTTATATTGAAAATACTCCACTAGCTATCCAATGTTGATGGAGTAAACAGAAATTAGCTTAATGGCCTTTGGAAAACATAACTTTAAAAGAGGGCATTGGACCATACAGAATTATTACAATTATAAGTGAATGAGAGAAACAGCATTTCATTAAATACACAGAAACAGTCCTGAGGGGATGGACCAAAGCACCATGCCTTCCTACTGTCTGCTCAGCTGGAGAAGTTAGGGGGTTGCCTGCTGCCTCCTCTTCCGTTTATTCACTCTATTACATAATGTTTATTTCCTTTTCTGCAAGGAGGCAGAGCTCTTCATGGTCGTGGGAGATGTGTTGCTTTCCCTGGGTGAACCTGCTACAACATATTAAACAGGAGCTGGACTGACAGAGGACATGGAGGACCAAAGTCTCCCTCTTTATGAACAAGCTCTCTTATTGATGACAGTGCAGTTGCTACTCAGTTACTGCTCCAGCACTTATTTTAAAAAGAAAACTACTGCAGGTGTATTTTGTGAGGGACCCATCCTTTAGTTTCTGTTGAGCTTGCCCTGCAAGCCCTTGCCAGGTCAGACCCGTCCCAAGTGGTTTTAGACTCCTAATGGGGCTCAAGGAGGAGCTGCCCACCTCACTGCACAGGATGAGCAAATTCAGCTCAGAGACAGAAATGCGGGTGGCTAGAGAAAGGGGCATGGAGCCTTCATTTGAGTTGGGCTGTGCTGGGGATATTTTGGATGTCAGTTTTGATTCACAAACCTTAGCTCCACCAAAGTCTGTCTTTAAGCTCCTTTACTTCCAGGTTAAAATCCTTAGGCAGACCTGAAAATCCAAGCTGCTGTGCTGAACTCG
The DNA here is from genome assembly GCA_002631895.1 of Agapornis roseicollis. Taxonomy (NCBI): domain Eukaryota; kingdom Metazoa; phylum Chordata; class Aves; order Psittaciformes; family Psittacidae; genus Agapornis; species Agapornis roseicollis. The sequence continues at coordinate 225,753 of NDXB01010447.1, forward strand.
TTGTTCCAATGACTTTGCTTCCAATGTAATATTCTCTTGGAACTGAAGCTTGTTTTCTAGTGCGTTATTCTTATGTTAACTACAAGGAGAAAATAAATGTGAGTTAAGTGGAAGAAAAAAATACATATATGATAAAGCTGGGAAAAACCTCCAAGGATCTAGTTCAAATTTCTGCACCAAATTAAGAGGCATAAGATGTGATTAGCTATTAGAGAGAGAAAGTTGAGGTTGTGTTTGAGATATTTTACATAGGTTTGCAGCACATTCGGAAAACAGCCTTGTGAATCCCCTGGGCTCACCTTGATTGTTTTACTCGCAGAGCCTGTGGCTGCAATTACATCTGAGCAATGTGCTACCATGTGGGGAGAATGGGGGCACAAGCCGTGGGTGACAAAAGCAGGTCTAAATGAATCTAGATATTTTCATTCCATTTTAGTAGTGAGCTGGGTAAAAAGAGGAGGAAAAAAAAATAGCTGTCTTGTAAAGACATAAACATGGCACTCTGTGTCTGGCAAAGCAAAGAAAAAGAGTTACAAGGTTTGCTGAGAGCAGGGCATCTCAAGGTTAGGCCCATGATAAAGCTGTGAGGAGATCATCAAACGATAGTGGTGACCCTTGTTTGAAATACCTCTAAATATCATGGGCAAGAGAGAAATGTTTTATTTCCTCAGTGTCTCCCAGTGAGCAGCTTGCTTTGTCCCAGGCTAACTTTGAGGTGGTATTTCTGCTGGAGCTTGGAATGGAATATAGTTGTGGGTGGAAAGCAATGTACTTTTAATTATATATCAAATTACAAAAGTTGTTTCCTTTTATTCAGGCAAAATCAGAGCAAAGGTCACATCCATCAGCTTTTATCAGTGGGATATTCCAAGCTTTCACTGAAGTATATGTGACTTTTCCTTGTGTTTCACAATATCGTCACTCACATGAAGTTGTACATTCTGTCCAAGCTGTGATCAAGATAACCATTCCATAAATGAGTTCACTTTCATTATCATTATCTATGGCAGTCGCAAATGGTGGTGAGCTGTGAGATAAGTCAGCCTAGCAGACACCTCCTACAGACTCCAATGGCTTATCCTGTGAGGTCCCTTGCATCCTGCTGATGTCTCAATCTGTTTCTCCCCAAGGGTCATGAAATCAATTTGTTGCCAGGAACTTTGTCAGCCTTGTTCTACTATTTGACTTTCAGATTTACTGTGACAACATTTTTAGGTGGCACAACCATAACCACTTTTGATTCTGGGTATGTTCAGCACAGACTGTGCTTAGAAGAGCAAAATGCCCAGTGTAGTGCTCTTGATTATTCTGTTTTCTGTGTTTACAGTCATCACAGAGCAGTTGAATCAAGACTCTCATACCAAGACTGAAGGGGAAAATCTCACCATTCACTTGCAGAAATCCTGGCATTGTGGTCTATTATGCAAGGAAACAGAGTGTTTTCAGTGCACAGAAATTTCTCTCTGCCTTTCTGTTGCCCCTCGGATCAGCTTTTGAAGGATACATAACACTGCAATAGGTATTGCAGCCCATGGGATGCAAGCTGTGCCATTTTGCCATAAGACAGTTTAGGAACCTATTTCCCAGCAGACATTTTCATTTGCATAGTTTGGTCACCTGGAATACAAAAAGCATCAGAATTTGTTCCAGTCCAAATATAGTTCTTGTTATTTCTGCCTACATAGACAGCTACTACCATTCAATATAGCCAACTAAACCTATGTAATCTCTAAGTAACTACTGATAGTTTCCCACCTTTTATACACTGACCTTCAGAATTTTCTTCTTTCTGTTAAGTACCTATCTCTTGGTAACAACAAATGTTTCATTTGGAACCTTACTCAAGGACTATGTGCTATGAGAAAGCTTTATGGAAAAGAAGTTTAAAGGCTTTTGACATGCTGTGATACCCCTGCACTCATATTACTTGACTGTATTCTCTGCTTCTGGGGCCATAATTAAAACTGGGGATAGTTAATATATTGAGAAAACATAAACATCCAATAATACTTTATGTGAAAAATTTATGCTTACATGGAATCATAAAACCATAGAATAGGTAGGGTTAGAAAAGACGCTCTACCCCACTGTCCGTGGCAGCAACAAAGATGTTGAACAAGATCGGTCCCAACACCGATCCCTGAGGGACACCACTCGTCACTGGCCTCCAGCCGGACACTGAGCCATTGACCACAACTCTTTGAATGCGGCCATCCAGCCAGTTCTTTATCCACCGAGTGCCCCACCTATCAAATTGATGTCTCTCCAATTTAGAGACAAGGATGTTGTGTGGGACAGTGTCGAACGCTTTGCACAAGTCCAGGTAGATGACGTCAACTGCTCTACCCCTGTCCATCAGTTCTGTAGCCCCATTGTAGAAGGCCGCCAAATTGGTCAGGCAGGATTTNTAAGAGACGAGGATGTCGTGTGGGACAGTGTCGAACGCACAAGTCCAGGTAGATGACGTCAACTGCTCTACCCCTGTCCATCAGTTCTGTAGCCCCATTGTAGAAGGCCGCCAAATTGGTCAGGCAGGATTTTCCTTAGTGAAGCCATGCTGGCTGCCACCAAGCACTTTGTTGTTTTTATGTGCCTTAGCATGCCTTCCAGGAGAATCTGCTCCAAGATTTTGGCAGGCACAGAGGTGAGACTGACTGGTCTATAATTCCCTGGGTCATCCCTTTTCCCCTTCTTGAAAATAGGGGTTGTATTACCCTTTTTCAGTCTCTGGGAGCTTCACTTGACTGCCATGATTTTTAAAATCTAAAATAAAAAAAAATTTACATCTAATAACATATTATTAGATTCTTGATTTTTTTTTTCAGCTTTTATGAAAAAATAAAACTATCCCATGCAGAATGGTTTCAGAAGAGGGAAAGCTTTGTTCTTTCTTATGTGTTTCAAAAATAAATAATATATTTTTTTGTATCTTTGTATATCTATATGTACATACACATATGTAAATATATGTATGCTCTTTTTATTTTACTAACTCATCTCCTAAGTTTAAATTTAAACATGCTAAAGGAAGACAGAAACAGAGGAATATAGTAATAAAATACCTGGTCTAGTGGAAGGTGTCCCTTCTTGTGGTAAGAGGGTAGGACCCAGATGATCTTAAAGATCCCTTCTAACTGAAACCATTCTGAGTCTATGAAAATTTTTTATGGCTAAAAATATCTATTAAAAATAAATTTTTTAAAAAGAAGGCATTTGGAAACAATAGGGGAAAAAAAAAGGAAAATTTAATCCCGTTGTGTTAAACCTGTCATGGCCTCTATATCTATTTTGAATCTTCCTGGCATTCTAATTTGGACTTCTGTTTTGAAGAAAGCAAAATAAAAAGCCCTTAAAATGTTGGTCATATAACATCTTGTAATTTATACAGGTTCAGACCAAAATCTACATCTTTTGAGCAACAGAAATGAAACTACTACTTTTAGGCAGAAAAAAGACATTCATTTCCTGTGAAACTGTAGTTGTTAATTCAACACAGAAAGACTAGAAGATAACACTCAGTTCACTTTCAGGCTTACCTAATTGGAAGTCTATGCTTTCAAATATTCAGTAGCCCCAAACTCTCAAATGATAATCTGTGCTGTTTTCAGTTCTATGAAAACAAGGTTGCTCCTTTGAAAAATTGAAATTGATAGATGTAATGAAGGTATAGTCATCTTGAGAACATAGGGAGGTGAGAAAGTAGGTCTGAAAGAGAAAGAAGCTGCTAAAGAGTGTTAGCTCAAATGTAAAATGTGGATCTATTTACTTTGGGATTTGCTGACTGATTGGCTGTCTTAAGTACATGCTGTCACTAGCTTACAGAAATATTCTCACCTCACAGCCAGTTCTTCTGTGACAGAGACCCTATCTGTTTGCTCTGTTTGCCTCTATGTTTCAGCCACAGCTGCCACTGGGATGCTGAATATCTCTAGGCATGAGTGCATGAGGATTTGCACACAGGCCAAATCCATATCTGGGTTTCAGCATGTGTAGGGGCCTTTCCTTTGGTATCAAAGAAAAGTACAATTTGTTATTAGAATAGCTTTTGTATGTGTCTAATACTTAGAGATACTAGCTCTTCCTACATCTGCTTGATCCTTCAAATGGGCTTCCAGCTCTTATACCTGATTTCCAGCTCTGGAGAGGCCACTTTATATCCTCTGCCTATGTCTTTATACTTTAATCACTTGTTCTGTGGAAGAGAGATAGTGTCAAATCCTTTGCATTGCTTCTTGTCAACTGGTAGGACAAGAATATATCTTTTTAAAGTATGTTTTGCACTCTCTAGTGTGATGGGGTTCCAGTCTTAGCCTGGGACTGCAGAAAGTGCTCTGCATGCACAAGTAGTGTAAATAAAATTTGGCTAATAGCATTGTAATAAAAGAACACCTAAGTGACCACCTACTGTGACAATCTTAAGTGGGATACCTAGCCAGACTAAGCTTGTCTGAGCATGAGGCTGCCAAAAGGAAAGTGATAGCAAGACAGACTGATGATGGTATAATTTCCACTCTCTTTGAATCATGCTGTGGTGGTCTTTGATGCACCTGAACCATCCAAAGTCCTGGGTGGTGTCTAGTGGCACAAGAGGAAAGTGTGGATGAGTTCAGGGTATAGAGCTCTATAGGTGCTGAACTGAGCTGTAGAATGGGACCTGTGATTTGAGACAGAAAAAAAGAGTTGAAACCTTGTCTGATGAATAATAACAAAGAGCAGAGGGAGTGCTCACTTCCTGATAGATTTATGTACAGAACTCCCATTGATGTAAAAGGCAGCCTGAGCACAGAATAACATGCTTGGGGGAAAAAATCGGAAGAAGCTCGTTGCTTAGCAAATACCCATAAAATGAATTTAAAAGCTGTCCTACTGTGATTCATCTAAGGTTTGATCTGAAGTTAATCGAAGTCCAAGGGAGTCTTTCTACTGGCTTCAGTGGACTTTCAAATCAGAAACTAGGAAGGATGCTCATTTCTTCTGACAAAGCGACATTTTGCTGTGAGCCAAAATTGATGCTTTCTTTAATTTTCTTAAAATGTAAAAACAAAATAAAACTTTTACAGTACATTTATAAGCCAGCATTTAATGTGGTACACAAGGTTTATGTCTATGATGAAAAACGACAGTAACAGGATACTCTACACTTCTATTATAAAAGCCTGTGGATGAATTTTTACATTGGAGTGACCAATCTCTATCTCATAAAGATCTCATATTGTAAATACTGAATTTAACCCTTATTCAGAAACACAGGAACATCTTAAAGAAACTGCTTTTTAATTCTGCCTGGATCCAGGGATAGCTAAAATTTAATGCTTCAAATCTGTGTAATGTTTTAACTATGGATATATAGTTTTATTTCCTTCCTCCCTTTATTCAGAAATTAGGATGAAATATGTTACTTTGTATGCAAAATGAGTGGGTCAGAGTCTCATGGGTGACGACTTCTTATAAAAGCATCCAACTCAGTGTTTCTTAGTGCATATTTTTATTGTGGTATCTTGTGTAGGAGATGTGTGGGTGAGTCACATTCCTTTATACTCAGTTGGACTTTGAGATACTGTAGTACAATCCTTCTGACTTCCTTACACAATTAAGTAGCCCCAGTGGGACTTCTTTTTCCAGGTTAACAACAGCTTTTTGTGTGAACATGCAGCTTCACTGTTTGACAGTCACTTCAAAAGTCTCTTTGAGGTATATTTTTCTTCCTACTGTTACAACAAAATGCTTTATTCTGTACATTAACAAGATGTGCTAGAGTAGATCACATGAAAGAATTTTTTTAAACGAGAAATATACTGCAATATTCCTCCTAGTACTTGACAAGATATTGAATACATCAGTGAACGTGCAATTTCCATCAGCACTTGAGAATATGATGAAGAATGATCTTGCATTAATATTCTATGAAAGGAAATGTGAATCACTTGAAGCAAATAACAAAAAGCCCTCTTAATTTGTGCTGTCACAATGTGTAAGAAATGCAACACATGTTACATACAGCATATGTCTCTACTACTACCTAAAACTGGTAAGGGGACCATCTTCTGGCTGTGATGCACATGGCACAGATGAGACCATGTTCATTTGATTAAACTTGTCTCCTGTTCAAAAAAGGACATCATCCATGCTGCTGCTTAGGAGCAACTCCTATTTGAGGATGTCTCTTAAGATGTTCTCAGGCATTGTCTTGGCAGCACTGGCCAGGACCAAAGCCTTGCCAGCGAGTGTACAAAGAGCTGTGGACAATCACAGCCCCATTCTTGATCCATGGCCTGATTCTGGTCCATTTACTTATACAGATTCAGCCAGAGATGATAGTAGCAAGAGTCAGACCACTCTGCTAATAACTAGTGGTCTGTATTTCCCAAGGCAGCTATTTATCTAAGTGAACATGGATAGTGAAACAGGAATTTATTTCTTTAACAAAAGTTGTCCTTTTCTAGGATGAATGCTAGCTGGTTTGTTTGAAAGGATGATGAATTATATGGCTTACGAAGATTCATTGTGCTGGCATTACTTTCTAATGTTGTTATTTAGTTTGAAACAGATTCTTTTACAGCTAGAATATCTCAGAAGACAGCAGTAAATTATTGTCTATATAGCTGTATACAGGAGCACACTCGAGTTTGGGGAAATCTTAATTTCATTTCCTTTTTACTGAATCATAGTGTCACACTTATCTGAAAGATACTGTTTTTCAAATATGCATGAAAAAGAAAAGCAACGAATTTACATCTATTTTTACTTCCAAATAACCTACATTGATTACAATCTATATTTTTTCTGGGCAGCATTTCCACTGGGTTTTTTTAGTCTATATCTCTTCTGTTCCTTAGTTTGTAGCTCCAATATGAGGCCTGAACCACTCCTCCTTGAGAGAATGGTCATGTTGAAGCAGCCCAGGGAACTTATCAGGAGAATGTTCTAACGAATCAGCAACAGCTTTTAACTACAGAAAGAAATCTGACAGGACTGTTGCAGTGAATTGTGTAGAGTCCTCTTACCATCTCCTGATTCTCCTGGCCCATTGGAGAGATGAGAAATGCAGCCCTAGCTGCTTACAGAAGGCATATGTAAGTGAGTGTTGTGGTGTCGTCTGTGTTGTGGTACATCGAACACTTCATCTCAGGCCACAGGGGAAGGGGTAGTAGCTCTTTGCACCTTTTTTTTTACTGGCTATACATGGTAGAGAAAAAGGAGGGGTGAAGTTTTCCCAGTCTATCTTGTCATGGGAAGGGGAAGAGAGAGTATGAACCCAAGAGTGTAAGCCATGCCATGGCACTTTCTCTTAGGTTCAGGGAATGGGCCAATTTTAATTCCTGGTACAGATATAGACTCAAAGAGTTTGAGACAATAGGCAGATCTCTATCCACAATAATTAGTTTGTCAGAGACTGTTAAATGTTTGAAGCTAGAAACAAAAAGAAAATGAGATTCTTAAGTAAGAATAGTGTCCGGAACTACAGAGACATTAAAGGGGACCTTGCTGGTTTCAGATTTCCAATCTTGTATTCTAGATATAGTACAGCAGTTCAGATTTCTCACTGTGGCAGACAACCTTGAATTGTCCTATTTGTGCATTCAGCTATTTTGAGATTGCCTTTTTGGCTTACAATTGCTTTTTAGGTGGAGAGGTTTATGTGCAGCCACACAGGCACTATTTCTGTCAAAAGTCCAGACATTCATTCATTCATTCATTCATTCATTGGACATTTGTCCACTGTAAGAGGAAATTTAGGTATTTTAGAATCAGGAAATGGCTGAGGCTCTCAGACTATCTGAAGTTAGTCTTAGTCTAACCTCCCTGCTCAGAGCTGGATCAGCTAGAGCAGGCTGCCCAGGACTGTTTGGGTTTCAAACATCTTCGCAGCTAGAGAATCCAGAACCTCTCTGGGCAGCCTGTTCCAGTGTTTGCCCAACCTCAGAGTAAAAGTATTGTCTTGAATAATGTTTTCATAGACAGGAATTCAAGAAAGTCAGAGAATTATAAAAATTCATCATAGGATTTTTCTTAAAGAAGGATTTATTCATGCAATAGAAGTAAAAATATATTTTCCCTGAAAGTGCAAGACAGATACAGAAAGTCTGAGGGTCCAGTAAGGCATCAAGGAGAATGACACTTCTGACTTGTGCAAAAAAATAAAATTATCCCAGCCTTGTATTCCTTATTCCTAATAGAAGATTAGAAGAGTTTTGTTTGGTTGGGGTTTGGTTGTTTTTTGTGTGTGTTTTTTTGTTTGTTTGTTTTTTTTTTTTGTTTTTGTGTTTGTTTTGGGTTGTTGTTTTTTTTCTGGAGGATATATTTTATTTTATACAGACAATATGTGTCAAGTTTTCTTACATTCATCACAACAGAACAGGCCTAATTCCATTCTTAATAGTGCAGAAATGCTGTAGAGAGAGAAATTTTATTTCAGAATGGGACGAAGTGAAAACATTTTGCTCTTTTGTAAATGGAAAAAAGAATATTATGTCTACAGACTAAATTAAGTTTAGCTTTAATTGTGGAACTATTTAACATTTTTTAAAGTTGTACTAGTTTCTGACTAATTTCCTTTTTTTTTTCAGGTATAAGTGTTTTATGTATGTAATCATAGAATGATATAATAGTTAGGGTTGGAAAGGACCTTAAGATCAGTGCGCACTTAGAAATAATTGAGGGAGCTAGGTTCTTTTCAGTAATGTCCAGTGATAGGACAAGGGGCAATGGGTATAAGCTGGAGCATAGGAGGTTCCATGTTAACATCAGGAGAAACTTCTTTACTGTGAGAGTGACAGAGCACTGGAACAGGTTGCGCAGGGGGGTTGTGGAGTCTCCTACGTTGGAGATATTCAAGGCCCACCTGGACAAGTTCCTGTGTGATGTACTCTAGGTTACCCTGCTCTTCCAGGGGGGTTGGACTAGATGATCTTTCGAGGTCCCTTCCAACCCTTAGGATTCTGTGATTCTGTAATTGCATTAATAAATTTGTAAACTGCAGTTTATATAACTAAATACAAAATGTGTTTTAAAAGACAAATTTATAATTCTGTTAAAAACCCTGCTAATTCCTTGAATAAAAGTTTTATTTTCACTGCTACTGAATCTGATCAGGGAACACAGAAACAGTATAATATATGACAAAATGGAGCAGGAACGTGTCCACATCTGTTAATGCATTTATTTATTCCAGCACATATAAAATGAAATAATATGGTTTTTGCACTATGGGGAGACAGAAGTGCTTTTCTTTTCTATTCATTATCTGGAAGTTCTTTCTTAAGACCTGAACTAAACTCTTCTGCTACATTAGGTTGCTTCTTCCAGTTTTAAAATACTTTTTAAAATAAGATGGTTCATATCAGAATGGAGTTCTGTGAGAATAAATAATTGGATAAGAGAATATCAACTGTCTCGGCAAATTCCACTAATTTAAAAAAACACTTACCTTGTCTAGTTAACTGGATTAATAGCCTGAGAATATAATGGTTTTCCGGGACTGTGCAAATGATAAAACTCGGGTACAGAAATTGCATTGCTACAGCCAGATGCACGTATTCAGTAATGAAATTGGGACTTTTGCTGGCAGTCTGGAATATTTCAGGCTCACAGAGGTTGTCAGTTCAGTACTAATGCTTTCAAGGTGACTTTGTAATCAAATCGATATGATTCAGACCCATGTTGAATGTAACCGTGAAGATGGAATCTCATCTTGAAAAGCAAAGAACATAATACACACTGCATGCCCTTAGCCCATGATCTCCTCAGGCACCCAAAAAAAAGTGCAAACTCCCTCTCTTCCCCAAACCCAGCTTTAAAAATCAGGTCGAGAAAAGCAAATGGAGAGCTGGTTACTAGGACTGGTTTTTATTTATCTGTATGGGCTGCCTTGAAGTTCAGGGCAAGAAGGCAGAATGAAGATCTAAGGAGCTAGGACTGTTTATTTACTTCTTTGTTCTCAGGTGAATATAGCACATATCAGTGTCAGGCATTTCACACTGCAGTTGTAAAGACAGTTTTCCTCCAGCTTTTAAACCAGTGAGAGCAACTTTAACATGCCAGCAGTATCTCTATTCTCATTCTCCAAGTTCTGAATTACTTTTTCTTTAAAAAGGGCATCCTCTGTAGGACATGAATGGCCTTTGAATGCCAGCACAGTTGGATCTGAGTGAAACTAGACTTTCATTCCCTACCATAGAAAGTAGGAAGAGAAAGCAGGGAAGAAAACCAAGGTTTTGAAATGTGTCTTGCATTTTTGACAGAACAATAGGAACCACATTGAGAAGAAGATGATTTTTAGTCTCACAAATGGTGCCAGTAAATCTGTCTTTTGTTTATTAGGAATGAATCGCCATAGGATTCCTGAAAAGAAAATAAAGCAATGAACTCTGTGTTTAGTGAAGATACAAATCCTCAGGTTGATGCACAAAGGTCACTTATTCGGTACTTCGACTGCTAGTGCCACTGAGTCAAGCTTGCTTGGATGCTAAGACCTCTAATTTCAGTGAAGGAAAGCAGACTCACTGAGCCAGCACAGTAGTGCCGCAACCTGATGATAATGCTTCAAAAGATCGTAACTTAAGAGAGAGCACCATAGGTTTGGTCACAGATTTATTCATTTGTGTCAGACTGCAGGGTTTTTTTGATGTCAGTCTCCATGGTGATGAGTTTGACCATCACCCCTGGGACAACAGTGAGAGCAGTTTTACAAAGCTCACCTTGGCAGATTTACCATCACTGCTATGTATCACAGAAATCAGTGACAGCAAGGTATTGACACACTGAACTACAGAAAGTCGCTATCTTTCCATTTGAGGTATAACCCTCTCCCTGCAATTTCCTCATCTAACAGGCTATCTGAACTGCTAATTACTTGCAAAAAAGTTTCCTGTCAGATGTTATCTAGCCAACTCCAGAATACAAGTCAGTCTTGATTTTGCCAAGGCAATTAAAAGGGACCTGGCCTAGAACATATCAAAAACTGTAAAACAAAATTTGCTGCTCTTTTACTTAGTCAAAATGCTCAATCTCTGCCTTTCCTTTTTCCTCATTATCCAAACTATATGTTAAATCAAATAGGGAGAGGTCAACCAAATTAAATCACAAGGCAGGTGTGAGAAGGTGAAAACTCTATGTCAGTTTTACTGTCAGAGCTGACACTAATACACGTCCCATGAGAACACAATATTCTGGAAAGTGTGTATCGGTAAAACCTCAGAAAATTGTGTATTTAACTAAATAAATATAAAAGTAGACAGCTTAAAAAACAGGAGATTTTCATTCTACTTTGGATAGGATGATGTGTTTGTTTCTATGAATAGGGATTTTCAGTCTGCTGAGATTCTCAGAGAAGAGTAAAGATTTATATATGATTTGCTAGTGCAGTTGAAAAGTACTGACAAATTTGCCACCATGTCAGGCGTTGCTGAGAAAAAAGTAGCAACTGTGCAGTCTTTGCTTGGACAGGGAAGGCTGAATGCATAGCAGTTCAGTTGCAGAATTTGTAGATGACCATAAAGAACTCAGACAGCTTATCTTCCCCAAAAAACCATTAAGGCAGTCTGTGCTGTTACTACACTGCTCTATTAACTCTAGAAGTATGTATGTACCTTTCAACTATACATATGTATATTTCATGCATTTATGCTGTTATATGAGCATAATGAAAGCAAAACCTTAGTGACAACACAAACTAATCTAAATGTGTGTTTGTTAACAGACCTGAAACGTAATGATCAATACTGATGTGTGAGGGATTTCTAAACCTATCAACCCTTCTAAACTTTGGACTGTAAGCAGAGATTCCTCTAATTATGTAGGTTTAGCTGCACGCCATCTATTTATATTCTAGAGGTGGATGCATGTGGTTAAATATTGCTGGACTTTAAAAACCTTAAAATATATTGAGAAATCAGTATATGGATTCCCACAATGCTAAATTCTTAGAAATGCTGAAGGTTCCGCAGAATGCAATAAAGCTCCTCAAGATGTGCCGTTTGTGGTGTCTGTGATAGTTTTTGAGTACGATTTGCACACATCTATCCTTGATATGAAGATGATTTATGCACTTACACCAAACGCATTTTCTCTCCCATAAATATTTTCAAGAACTTCTTATATAAGCATTCTCATAGGCTGGTAAAGTTTAATACAGTGTCTTGTAAAATGTTCAGTGTAGGTGGAAAAATACAGGCTTTTAGGCCTTGAGCAGAAGAGGTGCTTGGAGGGTTGACATGCATACGATTGTTGAGACCACTAACACTGGGAGATATTATAGGCAGATATGAACTATTTTACACATGCAAACAGCTTTGAAAAATTACTTTGCATGATTATGATGGAATTTGCACAAGCATGTGTCACAGAGCACACCAGGCATAAATTAGGTTGCTCTGCAGCAGCCACAGGTTTTCAATTTTATCTGACACTGGAAATGCATTTATACCACACTCAAAACAATATTCCATCACATGGTACAAAATTAGTTTCATCTGACATTGTACTGTTTAACTTCTGGAGCATGCACAAATGTCACGTCTGTATGTGTCATGATACACAGTATTTAACAGGCAGAAAATATACATATGCTTCTGTTGTGAAAATTTATGCATGCAGCTTTTCTCTGGCTTTTTGGATGTGATTTGGTTCTGGATTAAAATATCTAGATGGAGGTGCCCATATGTGAGTTAGGTGTCTATACTCCCACTACAGGCTGTGGCGACAAGGGGCTCAGCATAGTCGCCCACACTCAGCTGCTGGGTGTCATCCACATGGGGACAGGATATGCCCATCTGTGGTTTCAGGGACACATGAGACTGTTTCAGATGTCAGCACACAGCCACCTTTGGGTGGCACCTATATTTGGAGTCCTAGATCTCCACTGACTGCAGTGGGAGCTTCAGGAACCATTTCCAGTGAATAAACCTGTATTCAGATACCCTCACTCAGAACTCTTGATCTTGAAAAGAACCATACCTTCAGTATTTTGATCTTTTGAGACGATGTAAATGAAAGATGAGAAAGCAAATATTCAGGTTCAGTCCTATTGTGACATAGCTTAAATCTTCAAGTTAAGAGAATGTACTTACATTCACCAGTATTTATGCCAAAATGTTTCCCTGTCCCTTTAAAAAGATTTATCTCAACTGAACTTGATTAATTTATGCACCACATGCATTTAATAAGATCAAATTTCATCTAAAATAGTTGCAAAACAGATGAAAAACAGAAAGAATTTCATTTTGTCTTGTTATCTGTCATTATTTCTAGCATGTTTAGGATTGTACTTCAAAATGGATTCCTGTAAGAAACATAGACATTGTAGGCAGTGTACATCTTATTGTAGTGACAATTTTCCATGAATTTTAAAACAATATTTCACAAATTAATATTCAGTAAAATTTAGTATTAACTTGGAAGGACAAGAGTCAGAAAAGACAAATAGAGGTACAATAGAAAGAGTTTATGTGCATTGTTAGCTTATTGTCTTTCTACTGCAATGTTAACTCCTTTCAGGTTAAAAGGAGGTGCTTCCTCAGAGTAACATTTTTAATATGTTGTCACTGCTTTTAAGTATTGCAGGTGCTGGGCTTTGCCAGATGTCTTCTCAAAATATTATCTTCCTTTCTGATAATGTAAACATATTAACCGTTCCTCTAGTGATTTTTAATAATGTTTACTAAGATACAGATCCTATAAATGCAAATAACCAACTCATTATAAGGGACAGCTCTTGGTGGCTGCACTGTCTACCAGGATCAACAAACAAAAAGAGTATTTCCAATTCAAATACAAAACCTATATGAAAACTAAATGTTCTTCACTAATCAAAATCTTTTATAAAGCATCCATCAAGCCTTAAAAACACAAGTTTTTACAAAAGAATCCCACATCTACTCCAGAATGTTATCCTCCTTTAAGAGTAAATTAAAAGAGAAAAACATATTTCCAGTATAAGACAAACTTAAAATGATAGACAAACATAAACCTTTTGTATTTCTGTGTATCAGCAATGTACGACTGCAATTAAAAAAATTAGTAAACTTCCCAAGTTACAAAGAATAAATGAAACTTACACTTGACAGTCTTTGAAAACGGTGGAAAGGATGTAGATGCATGAGAATGAAATGCCAGCTCTGTTGTTAGGGTTAAATATCATATTTAAACCTGTAATACACCATACACTTTTGTTACAGAAAAGAAATCAACTCTAAATCAGACTCCTATTAGAGACAAAGAAACGTAGCAGGTAGATGGATAACTTGAATCAATAGAGGGGATGTAAGTGTTTTACTAAACAGAAGGGTTCACCAGCATGAATGAAACACTTCAGCACATAGCACTGACTGCTGCTGTAGGATCCCAAATTAAAATTCCACTGGTATTAAAAAGAGCTTTGTGTGAGTAAGGATCAGCTCACAGAAGGTAACTCTGCTGAGTATGTTTAAATGGGGAATTCACACTATGGCATTGCCTCCATCACAAACTACAGACACAGGGTGAAATTTAACTCAAAGTGCTGTATTTAAGAATAGACCAGAATGTCATTAAATATTGTTTGGTGTGGTAAATAATATATATCATAGAATCATAGAACCATAGAATAGGTGGGGCTGGAAAGGATATTAAGATCATCTACTTCAAACTCCCCTGACATAAGCAGGGACACCTCACACTAAACTATGCTACCCAAGGCAGTGCCCAACCTGGCCTTGAACACTGCCAGGGACTGAGCATTCACAACTTCCCTGGTAACCTATTCCAGTGCCTCACCACCCTCACAGCAAAGAATTTCTTCCTTATATCCAATCTAAACCTCCCTTGTTTCAGTTTAACCCGTTACCCCTTGTCCTGTCACTACAGTCCCTAATGAAGAGTCCCTCCCCAGCAGCCCTAGAGGCTCCCTTCAGATACTGGAAGGCTGCTATGAGGTCTCCACGCAGCCTTCTGTTCTCCAGGCTGAACAGCCCCAACTTTCTTAGCCTGTCTTTGTATGGGAGATGCTCCAGTCCCCTGATCATCTTCATGGCCTCCTCTGAACTTGTTCCAACAGCTCCATGTCCTTTTTATGTTGAGGACACCAGAACTGCACACAATGCTCCAGGTGAGGTCTCATGAGAGCANATGTCCTTTTTGAGGACACCAGAACTGCACACAATGCTCCAGGTGAGGTCTCATGAGAGCAGAGTAGAGGGGCAGGATCACCTCCTTTGACCTGCTGGTCACACTCCTTTTGATGCAGCCCAGAATACATTTGGCTTTCTGGGCTGCAAGCGCACACTGCAGTTGGCTCATGCTCATGTTCTCATCAACCACCACCCCCAAGTCCTTCTCCTCAGGGCTGCTCTGAATCTCTTCTCTGCCCAACCTGTAGCTATGCCTGGGATTGCCCTGACAAAGGCCCTGAGTGCATCAGCAGATTGTAATTATCCTGTAATGTCTTTCTTCATAATTCTCTTCTGCAGCTTCTGCCCTGGACATCCCAAGGCTTTTGCTGCCTGTGTTCAGGATCTGCTCTGATCTGGTGTAGATGTGCCACTTTGGAGCTGACTGCCCTGAAAGCGACTCTGCTGGGAGAAGGAGGCATGAGAAGCAGCACTCTTGCCCTCCATCTGTGCACACTCTGTCCTCAAGCCAGGAGCTGCATTTATGCCAGATGTGGTCCTTCTCTGAGCTTCTTTGCAACATGCCATGGACCAGACTTGTGCCTGGCCTGTCTTGCCTGTCTGGTTGGACCTCAGACCTGCTGTGTCACTGCTGGTTTTTTGGCTATCTCTTTCCAGTCCCATTTTGCTCTCCATCTTCAGGCAAGGTGTGAATGGACTCCATGCTATGGAGGGCACTGCCCTGCTTGTCTTGCTGCTGCCACAGCTCTTAGCCCCCTGTCCTTTGCAGGGCATCTAACCCTTAATTATCTCTACCATGGAGATCAGAGGCTGTATTTTTAGTTATCTGGATTGTGGGAAGAGCTCCAGCTTATCTGATTCACAGAAAATGGATGTTTCATCAATACTATAGACATCACAGAGCATTGGCCAATAGATTCAAAATGTTCCTCATCTCATTACAGGCAGTGCTTGATTTTTTGTACCTATAATCCTCACTTGAATTTATTTTCATTAATTTGGCAATACAAACTTAAATAGTTCTAAGTGATGACTGGCTCTGTAGCAGAAATGTCCTGCAATGGCAAAAAGATAACCAATTAAAAGTTCAGAAAAACAAGCTTTTCCTGAGTGCTCTGAATTTGTCAGTGTCATTGCAAAGGAGGAGAAAGAACTTCTTAGCATTTAGATTTCCATCTAATTAAAAGAGAACTATAGCAATGGCACTATAGTATTAAGTATAACATGACACTGAGAGCAGGTTGAAGGAGATGATACTGCGCCTCTACTCAGCATTGGACATCTGGAGGGCTTGGTCCAGTGCTAGGCTCCACAGTACAAGAAACACAGACATACTGGAAAGAGTCCAGCAGAGGGGCAAAAACATGACTGCAGCATCTGTCATATGAAGAAAGGCTGAGGGAGACTTTTCAGCTTGGAGAAAAGAAGGCTCCAGAGGGATCTCACCAATGTATATCTAATTTGGGAGGTAAAGACCTCCCCAGACTCTTCTCTGTTTGAGAAAGGACATAAGACAATGGGCATAACCTGAAATACAGGAAATTCATTTAAACATATGGAAAATCTTTTTTATTGTGATGGTAGTCATTACACAGAAGCAGTTGCCTACAGAGGTTGTAGTCTCCAACTATAGCTGCCCTGGTGCTGAGCAGTGGGGTTGGACTTCCCAACCTCCTATTCTTTGATTCACCACACCTGGCCAGGCTCATTCCGGGGTCACTTAGATTAAGTGAGCTTCCTTGAGAGCATACTGCTATTTTGTTTAAAGGAGTACTGATTGTTTGTAGCTGCCTCTCCTTCTACTATACAGCATTCAGAGTTGTACGTGTGTGCCTTTCCATAGCAAATGGATGTTTCCAACCCTTTCTGCTGAAGCCTGCTGCTATGAGTGTTACTTTACCTACAACTACTTGTGTCCAGTGTTCGCCTCACTTGCTATGGGCATATTTTTCCTTCTAATTGTTTTCATTAAAATTATTTCCTCCACAGCACTTGATTTTTTTCTCTTTCATTTTCCTGCATCCTACTGATGTCACAGTGGATGCTTTGGTTTCTCATTTTTTCTGTTCCCTCCAATGCTACAGAACACGCAAGCTCAAATCCATTCTTGGCAGCTCTGTATGGTATGCTTTACTTGTAAGATCAAGTAATGAAAACTTGGCCTGGCACATTCCTTCGTGAGATATAAAACAGTATCTATGTGTTTTCTAAGAGCTGGGACTGTCACAGGAAAACAGATGGAGTCAAAATGAGTTTCAGGGAGGTTTCTTCTACTTTAAGGAAAAAGTCCTTTCCCTGAAGGCAAAAAGAGATCACAGAGTTTTCCCAAATTCATTATTACTGCTTCTTGCTGGTACTGGTATGGATTGGCACACAGGCATTTTCTTTTTATGGTTTTGTCTCTCAAAGCTAGAAAAAGCATCAAAGAACATTCCCAAGGTTACAGCAATGATGACAGCTAAAAGCCTGATTTTTGTAACACTGTCAGGCAACAATATCTGGTACAATAATTCTAAAAAGCACAAAGCAATTTTTAATTGCTATTATGCATTCTGGAAATAATGGCTTAATCTTTGACAGGCTAAAATGAGAATCATTGGTTTTGCATGAGTCAGGAAATCAGAAATAAAAGCAAGTACTGAAAGCTGATTTCTTCCACCAACAATATCCCTGCAAAATGAGATAGGTGCCCCTTCATTTGTGTTCCTATTTCAGTAGTGGATGGTAAGAATGAAGATGGACCAGCTATTTCTGTCCTCCCTGAATTCATAGCATAAGCACACCTGTGAAAGAGCCGAAACCAAATTGCCCTAGAAGATATTACATTCTTACATCAGGGCCAAAAATGTGGGGGGAATTCTATTTCCAAGCAATATGTATGTAACCAGAATGTGATGAGTGAGAGGATATCCTGGCTTCTTATACCCCATAATACTGGCATTCTGGATAACATCTGCTGCACAACCTTTCTGAGCTGGGATCTAGCAAGGGTGGAACCTCTGCATGTATTTCCTCCTTCCCCTGCTTTCCCACACACAACTTCCCCCCTCTCAACATACTTGACATGAAGTAATCTAAACATACAGGTATTACCTGGGCAAGACAAACTTGTCAGTTCATGCAATGACATACACTAATCTTGAAGGGAAAAGTGAATCATGTTTTGTTCTGGACTGCAGATTTCAGCTGTGAAAAGAAAAAAACATATCAATCTCACCATTAGCTTCATACACATTTTACAGGTGTAAAGCATTTTATAAGAGGTAATTCAGGAAAGAGAATGTAAATAACATGATTATGCAGAAATTTAGTGAAAAACTTAAAGGTATTGCAAAATAACTGTTGTCAATGATGCTACAGTATGTATGTTGGCAGCACTCATGGAAAACAAGGAGGTGATTGGTGACAGCCAACATGGCTTCACTAAGAGCAAATTGTGCCTAAAATATTTGGTGGCCTTCTATGACAGGATTACAAAGTGGTGGATAAGGGAAGATGTGGAGCCATGTGAACCTCATGAAGTTTAGCAAGGCCAAGTACAAGGTCCTAGAGTTGGGTCAGGGCAATCCCAAGCACAGACATGGGCTGAGCAGAGAATGGATTGAGAGCAGCCCTGAGGACAGCTTGGAGTGTTGGTTGATGAGAAGCTCAGCTGGACCCAGCAATATGTGCTTGCAGCCTAGAAAGCCAACCATATCTTGGACTGTATCAAAAGAATAATGACCAGACCTCAAGGCAGGTGATTCTCCCCAGTCTACTTTGCTCTCATGAGACCCTACCTGGAGTGCTGCGCCCAGCTTCGGGGCCCTCAACATAAGAAGGACATGGACCTGTTGGAAGCAGACCAAAGGAGGGCCACAAATAGGATCAGAGGGCTGGAGCTCCTTTCCTATGAAGATAGACTCCAATGAGACCTTCTAGCAGGCTTCCAGTACCTAAATGGGGTCTTCAAGAAACCTGGAGAGGAACTTTTTATATGGACTTGTTGTGACAGGATAAGGGGGAATGGTTTTAAACTGTCAGAGGGTAGATTTAAATTAGATATAAAAAAGTTCTATACAGTGACAGTTGTGAGGCACTGGCAAAGGCTGCCCAGAGAAGCTGTGACTGCTCCATCCCTGACAGTGTTTAAGGCCAGGTTGGATGGGGCTTGGAGCAGCTCGGTCTAGTGGAAGGTGTCCCTGCCCATGACAGGGGGTTGGAACAAGATCTTCAAGGTCCCTTCCAACCCAAACTATTCTATGATTCTATGGACACTGAAATGTGGACAAAAAAATATGTAAAATACCTCGAACATCATTCTTTAGGATTGCAAAGTCCTAACATTGCCTGGCAAACTGGATACAACTTTAATGATGTTCCCATGGCGACCACTGTGCTGTGTTTGATAATAAACCCAAGAAATCTGGAGAAAAAAAATCAAAAAAAGAAATAATAGCAAGGAGTCACATACCTCTGATGTGACTAGGAAGAGAATTGTACTGATTTGCATACTCAGCTATATCCACTGTGACTGCTGTTGCAGTGTTTCCTTTCCCTTGATGTTACTCTCAACAGTACAGCTGAAGTATTACCTTACTGTTCCCTGAAACATGTCCCCCCTGAGAAGCAGTGTCTCTGTCTGCTGCTGTTTTACCCAGCACAACGTGAAATACATCCTTCTGTTTCTTCTGTTAAATGAGAAAATAATCAAGCTGCCTGGTGTTGTCATGAATAGGAAAAAGACCCACAATAGACCTTTCCTTTGACACTGAACACTTTGAAAAAGAAACCATCTTAGAGTTTGTGATTGTATTCACAAAATAATCAATAAAATGTGTTTTGTATTCGATTGTCTCATTTTTATTTGCCAAGATCTGCAATATGCTTGGTTTCATACAAGGCAGAGGAAAAGTTGTGCTGTCCTAGGGAAATCAAACGTGTATAAGTACTAGTCATGTATTTATCTGTCCACTACTGTACACTACTGCTCACTGTTGGCAAAGGGTAATAAGTTGTAATGCTTAAATAAGTCCTCATGTCTCCCACTCTCCCAGAGTCTTTCTTGAGAACCCTGATGTATACTGGAAACACATTAGAGGGATATGGATGTGAAGCCATACTAACAATTTCAAAGAGGTCAAGATTCACAAAAGAAAGGGCATATTGAGAACAGTTTTGTTACTTTATATATAGCTTAAGAGATGGTGAACTGGAATCAGCAAGAGAAGTGGTGTGGTACTCAGCAGGCCTAAAGAGAAGATGAAATGTAAAGTAGGGGAAACGAGGGAGCGGACAACATGGAAATGGGCAACTACAGAAATTTTACAGCAGTATCCTAGATGAAGGTGCAAGGTGAAAGAACATAATGGCAATTTATGTAAGAGGTTACTACACTGGGATACACAGATGGAGGTTACTATGCTGGCATACACAGATGTGTTTGGTGGGAACATCAGAAAAGTAGAGTTCTTACCTGAAGGACTGAAAGTCCTGCTGAAGAACTAGAGATGGGGTGACAAGGGCTAAAAATCAATTCTGAATTTTTGAAGCCACATCTGAAGATGGTGAATATAAATGAACACAGGAAAAGAGAGCGAGATATCACTTTGCAGCATGGAATTGGAACAATGTATTATAGCTGTTACATAAACATGTATATGCATGTTTATCCTGACATGAACTCAAGAATAAGAAAGATTGAGTTTTTTGGATGACATCTTCCAAGATCAGCAGTAATATCTAGAAGGGAAAGAGAAATAAAATGAACATAATTGGAGCCCCATCGGTATTCAGTGTTAAATGCAGGAGAGGGGAGGAGAAGACAGTTGTAAAATACAGTTGAAGGGCATTTAGAATGGAGCTTGGAAACTGAAGTGCTATGCAGGATTAAGGCAGGAAAAATAAGTTCTGCTGAATGTAGCCAATTGACTGAGATGGATGAGAGTAGAAAGGAGGTCTGGAGAGAGAGAAGAGGTCACAGCTGACTTTGATAAGGGCTGTTTCAAGTGGAGTGGAAATGGCAGAAAGCCCCTTGGAGGGATCTGAGGGGAGGTAAGGCAGAGGGAGCAGAGCAGCAAGGCAGGTGACATGTGGAGGGGCTGCCAAAGCCAGGAGGAAGACACAGCTGCTGAAAGACAAGGGGCATCATGGCAAGAACCAAACCACACAGTGATGTATTAAAAGACAAAAAGAAAAGATCATAAATGAAGGCTGGATTGAATTAAAATTGATGGATGACTATAACTTAAGAGAAATTGGGAGTTTGGAAGTGAGTGGAGGAAGCAAAAAGGTAACAGAGATAACAGAGATTAAAAAAGTTTCCCATGCCAGAGGCTCTGGCAGAGGGCAAACAAAATGTGATGTGGATCTGGAGCTGAGAGTGAGATAGTATACCAGCTTGATAGAGGCTGAATGATACTTTGTCAAAGTGTAATCTTTCACGCTGTTTTGTGTTATTCTAAGACATGATACAGTTTAACACAGCAGAAAAAGAGGTAGTTCAGACTATTTTGCTGACATTTATGAGCAAAAAAGTCTATTAGTTCATCTAATTTGCACTCTAAGACATTGCTGATTTAAGGGCCATTAAAATTCAGCCAGGTATCCCTGTACAGAGCACTGTACAAGCAGACAAAGGCATCTGGAGATGTGAAAGTGACATATAGAGAACTCATTGAGAAATGCTTGCCTCTATCACAAAGCTTTCCAGTTTCAGTGTTTCCTGTTCTATACCCAGATAAAAACAAAATGTTATTGAGCTTTTTTCTAATAAAATAAACAGAAAAACTCAGTTTAGAAGTACCCTTTATTCACACCCCATCCACATGGAAGGTTCAGGTTCAAATCTGTATTTGTGTACACACACACTATTTTTGTGTACATTTGATAGGAGTTGGAGTCATCTAAAAGACAAAAAAAACCCTAAAAAAGACAAAAAAAAAGGACAAAAAGTCTGACAAAAGATGATATATAAACCTGTCTTTTTCATTATTTGTGATAGCTTTTAAAGGGTTTTAAAATCAGGCCTGCAGGTAGGATCTAACTAGCTGTTGGACTAACTGCATTCTACAGCTACACCAAAGTTCCTATTTCCTCTATCACAAGAAAGTACTGAGGATGCAAGCTGCAGTTAGAACCAATACAGCTCTCAAGACAGAAGTATAGTTATGGACTCCACAGAAAGAGGTTACCAACAGAAGCAGTAATGGAAAGCAGTGGGTTTGACTGGAGAAACTGAGTATTAGTCTTGTTAGGTTTTTATATGGCTTTTCTCATTGAATAAATAAATCTAAGTTTCATGCATTTACAGCAGCTCTTTACAAAGCATTCTTTCTACCTAATGCTTTGGGTTTACAGCCTTGCCTTGAAACTAGTTTAACAGGCCTTTTTTACAGAGGTTTGGAAATCAGCTTACCCTTACAGGCCAAGCACTGCATACCTTGTTTCCTAAGCCTGCCCAGCAGCCAGAAAGTCCCCCCTTTTGGAAGGTTTAATTAGAGTAACGGTTAAATGCATAGACTTACTGTCAAGCCATTTGCCATTACAAAATGATAACAAAATTAGTAACTTGCATTAAAGTTCTTATCACCAGTTAGAATTTCTCATTTGTAAAGTCTTCTTCTATAGATTATAATTTTGATTGTCACAGATTTTCCTAAAGATTATACCCACAACATTTAGATTGCTAAGATAAGAAGACATAGAGGAAAACAAGGGCAATGCAAAAAGTACACACTATCTTGCCTGCTGCTTGTTAGCTGCAACTCTGTTGGCAATATGCCTTATGTGCTACTCTTTCATTAGGTTTAATATTTTTATAAACCAGAAACTCAGAACTGATTAGGCATTTTCAGATTTTAATTATTACTGTACCTTATATAAAGATTACTTTTGCATCCATACTGCTGCACTGAGAAGCTGAGCTAGTCAGGGGTGGGAATGGTTGTGTGCTGTTTCTCCATCCTGTGAATTGGAGTGCATTCATACTAAACACTGGAAGTGACAAAAGGAGGCTTCCTCTGTTCCTC
This sequence comes from Agapornis roseicollis, assembly GCA_002631895.1. Taxonomy (NCBI): domain Eukaryota; kingdom Metazoa; phylum Chordata; class Aves; order Psittaciformes; family Psittacidae; genus Agapornis; species Agapornis roseicollis. The sequence goes on from NDXB01010447.1 coordinate 248,866, forward strand.
CCCCATAAATCCATCCCTGATTAAATGCTATTTTATTTTACAGTTTACACATGTATTACAAAGCTGTTTCAATTTTGAAAATTTATTTGGTACAGTCCAGACACACATAGAAATGATGAGGAATTCAGCTTCTCATCTATGCTCTGAAAAGGCAAATGTCCTAATTCTACTAAAGGTTGAAACACCTCGTAGGAGGCAGGATTTTGCAAGTTGCTAAGAGATGGGGGTTGTGCTTAGACTGACTTTCTAGCAAATCTTTCCTGTCTCAACAGCATGGAAATGGATAGCATCTGAAGGAAAAAAAAGAACTTTCCAAATGAAAGATAACCCACATACTGAGCTGTTACTGCAGAGCATATTAGAAATCACTGCTCTGCATTAACTGTCCAAGTGATAGAAATGTACTAGCCATTCCTTGAAACTTTGGTGAGTGCCTAATTAATTCACCCCTGAGATCCCAGGCAATGGGAAATGAGCTACATGCACTACACCTGGAAAGAGTTAATTTGTAGAGCAAGACAAAATGGAAAATTGCAAGAATAAACACAGGAGAATGACTGAAGATGGGCTTGAATTACAAAACCAGATCAATTGTCCTATGGATGTGCTTGCATAGCCTCTCTTAATGGAATTACACGCGTGATACTTCAACAAGAAAACATAACCTGGAGTTTATATTTTTCAGTGATAAGGTGATCTTTATTTAAAAATGTTAATGCTGCAATGTTAGTTACTGATGTTTACTTATGGTTCAAGAAATGGAATGTGGATTTAGAAGAAGCCCAATTTAAAGTAAGAAATTATTTTTTTGTTTAAAATTATTATGAAAGTACAGGCTTAACTGTTCAGGTGAAAAGGTATGTTAACATTTATTTAGAGATTGAACTGGAGTTAATAAACAGGTGATGTGAAACTAGTGGACACTAAATTCAGATCTTATTTGCATAGTAGAAAAATCTAAAAACATGTTATTTATAAACTCATAAGATCCAAATCAGTGCATCTAAGTACAAAGTTGTAATGAAATATAAGCTGGTATAGACAGAATTCCTTGGGCTTGGGTAAAGGTACTTAAAGACGAGAAATTCCTATATGTGGTGTACAACTCTGTGAAGACCTAGTAAAACTTAATAACATTTAAAGGCTGGGATTCAGTTAACACATGGAACAGATAATGATTCGGCTTTCAAACAGTCAAGGTAGTTGACAAAAAACCACCTTTAATGTTGATGAAAAATCTAACTCTGATTTAAAGACCAGGAGAGCCGTGCAGGGATCCTTCCCTTCCCTCAGTGGTGATTTATATATTTGCTGCCATATCAAGAAAAAATTACAAGAAGCCAGACACATTGCCAATTGCTGTGGTATCTCACTGGAAATATTATTTCCAACAACAATTCCTCATTAAAAATGATTTTCTGAAATGTGTCAGTCCTCCATGTTTAAATCAATGTTAACACATGCTTTATTGATGTTGTATAGCAGTAATTAATCAGAATCTTAGATAGTGCATATAAAATCTATTATGGTAATAGAATTACTTTCAGCAAGCAAACTTGTATCCTTATCAGAAAATGAAAGATTATCTAAGGTACATTTGCTTTAGAAAACTACTACACGGTTGGCAATAACTCTTATTAACTTAAACTCATGCCAGATATATTATCATATCTTAGATTTATGTCATTAAGTACTCTACAGTTACATGAATCATTATACTTATCTCATGAATGTTAGCAAAAACTTTCCAGAGTTTTCTGATACACTAAATTTTATCTTGAAAACAGGAATATTATGAGGCAAGAGAGCTCAGCCAGCTCTTTTAAGACTACTGAGTGTAGAACATCTAGGCCTACTAATTTACAAAACCAATGATTCTAGAAGCTGGTTTTTAACATCTTCTGAAGTTATCAGAGGAAAGAAAATGCTTTTATTTGTTATACAAGTATTTTAACATTGTATTTTTTTCCTGAACAAACAAAACCATCATTAATATTTTTATCATCTCCATGTAACAGTTGTGACATGGCACTGGATTTTGTTTCAAGGCAGACTTCCTTTTAATTTCCACATCTCCCACAAATTGTTCCCAATAATTTTAGCTTTTCTTCTCAAAATTTATTCTTCAGACAGACTGATTAATATTGGTTATTCTCTCCCTCATGTTAAATATATTTTTTCCAATAGTTTGGGGTTTTTAACTGCATGTAGGGAAATTGCCCCCTCTTTCACTATGAACTTTAAAAGTCTTGTATTCACTTGAATAAAAAAATTCCTAATTCTTTTGGTTTTTTGGTATTTTTTTTTAAACGTCCCTCAGTCAACTTCATTTATAATTTCTTTCAATTTTGAAATTATCCTTCTTAAACTATATAGGCAGCCCACTACACAACCAATGAAGAGTGGAAATTGCCCAATTGATGTGTTTGTGTAAGCTTGAATTTTAGTGTTCTGGTCTGCAGTTCAAAATTATAGCCTCACCCAGTACATTGTTTTTGCTACAATACTACAGTTTTGACAAAACACCTCAGAATACTAGAACACCAGCTTAATTTTCAATGGTGTTTATGGAATTAGACGGTTCTACATGGCATCTTTAAATCAACAAAATCCTGAAAGGAATTAAAAGCACTGAATTAAAATGTGGTGATTGGCAAACTGATCACTTCATATCTCACATGAGGAAGAGCTTCCAGGAAGAGACTTCAGTATCACATTTTATGTCTAATAAGATTTTATTAGAATTCTTATAACAAAAACCTGGTTCTTTTGTTCCCAACTCACTGTCCTTCTGTCCTTAGTTATAAACAAATGTGGTGATTTTGAGACAAGTGTCTTGACAAGTTTGTGATATAAGGCAGCACTTTGCAACTCGTATTCAGCTGCTTAGGCAGTAACACAGGCATCATAAAAGACATAACCAACTTCTGCTAGAAATATGCATATTTCTCTCTTATTGGAGAAGATAAGAAATCTCTCTTATCAGGTACCAGATGACTGCATGTAACTGTTCTCTCTGGACAAGAATTGAAAGCAGTTTTAATGGCACACTCAGAGGCTGTTTTGTTTTCAAGCGAAGCCCATGGTTTTGTAAAGAGCAGACCATTTCTGAGGATTTCATTCTCCTAGCAACTGGTAGGGCACATTGACAGCCGTGTTGCCATCACTCACCATTTAGTGGGTATAAAAAGAAGGAAAAGTAATTCACCTTGCAGTGATAACCTTGTGCCAGTGGTGCATTTTTCAGCAGCTCTAGAGCTCATTTGAGGATGTTATAATGATTATGTAAGTTCAGTGTGAAATTTCAACTGATGTCCAAGACTCCAGTTATCCACTTTGCTTTTGGAGACTAGCTGCATTTGGGCTTGACTCAAATCAACTGCCGCCCTTAGCAAGAAAATTTAAGTCCTCATAGAGAAGATGGATATGACTATCTTTTAGTGCAGTCTAAGCCTTCATGTGAAAGATCCAGACTAGCTTTCAGAATCCCTCAGGATGACTCACATTCTGACTTTTCTCATTCACAAATTAAACTGAAAAGCAAAAGAAAAATCCTGGGCAGCACCTATGAGCTGGCTGAGGAAAAGAGAAGGTATCTGATAGATTGGTTGAGCTATGCAAACTACCAAAAAAATCAGGCATTTTAGTTTAAAGAGGAGTTCATGGATTTGAATAATGATCTAATTCTGTACAAGGCTCTTAAGATGGCACAGTCATGAAAGGATGTAAAAGGACATAATTAAGAAAGCCGACCAGCAGACAGATCATTTTATATCTAATAAGTCAGCACAAATATCATTTTAGGCATGAGATAGATACACAACATTTAAAAGCTCATTTAGATAGAATTCTTGTGTGCTTAAGAAACATGCAAACTGTGTTGCTTCAATTTAATAAATTGATTTCTCTGCACCTTTTATAAAGTAAGCTGTATATTTAGGAAAATAACACAGGTTCTTAATATCATTGAAGCAAACCTACCTGAAAAATGTGCATTCCAGCTCAGAGACAGTTTACAAATTAAAATAAAACACAGAAATTAAGTAAAGGATGATGCATAACTTAACAGTGCTTGGAGGCAACCTTATCTTTAATGCCAACAAATCTTGCAGGTTTTACATAGTTATTCACTCCAGTATTCAATAAAAAAATGAGGTTACTATAACAATACCAAACATATCCCTAAAGAATCACATTCTGCAATAAGTCATATGAGCTTTATGCTGTAGTGAAGAGAATATTATACATTTAAATAATGCAAGTTTTCTCAGGGCTTAAAACTTAAACATGACTTCTGATGTAGCAGTGGAAAGATACAGTCAATGAACTAAACTAGGAGTTACTGTATGATAGGACAGTTATGGCACGATCAATAAAATATATATGGTTGTATTATCTTAAATAGTTTGGAATGAAAAATATATTTTTTCCCTGAAATAATCCTTTTTTTTTTTTTCTTAGTAAACAGATTTTGTGATTTTTCTGTCTTACTTTCACCTTTATTTAAGGTGAAAATAGGATAAAGATTGCACACTGAAAAAAGAAAAGAAGAAAGGGAAAAAAAGATAAGTGGAGAAATTCTAAACTTCCATTTGTCAATCTAAAATGTTTTTAAAAAATCAATTTTGCATATTTAGGTGAAAAATGAAAGATAGAAATATCATTGATATATAATTTTTGGTTCTTCTTTCCCATATAAAAAGCACCCCGAAACAAAGATTTTTTCCTAGAATTTCATAAATAAATATTTTTTAAAAAACAGTATTTTGGGATGAATTTAAGAAAAATTCAGTAACTTCACAAAACATTTGACACAGGACAAAAAGTTGATTGTTGTTATTAATGTTGGGTTTGTTGTTACATTTATTATTCTAAGTAGTGTATATTTTAATATTAATGAAACCACTTTGTCTTAGCAAAAGTCTGAGCAAAACCAGACCTTTAAATTTTTAATTATGTAATCACTTTCATTGCTTTTTTTTTAAGACTTGTGTATATTCAGTTGCTTTAGGAAGTGGAAGAGAAACAACAAAATGGAAAATACTGTGCCTATGCTATCCTCCTCATCTAAATGGTTTGAATTTAAATATTAAATTGAATGCATAACTCTGAATAATTGAAGATTACAATCTGCACAATCATTCACAAAAATGGCTGGTTTTATTTTAATTTTTCGGCACTACTTAATTTCTTATGCCAGAAGAAAAGAGGATTTTAGATGGTAACATGGGGGAAAGGTCAGGCAAGTCACAATTTCTTGGTATTATTTTCACCTTTATGTGAAAAGCTGCCAAGTGATGTCCTGCTGGGGTGACTGGGACCAGACGTACCTCACTGCTCTATTGCCCCTATTATTGGAATTCTGCTTGGTTTTTTTTTTTCACATGAGGCTTTCTGGAATTGGTACAACTGTAAACCCCTTGGAAGACTTCTATGACATCTGGAAACACTCAATTTTTGTAGAAAAAGGTGGGCCCTTTTCAGAAGACAAAAATGTTGCAGGTAACATGAGAAAGGGAATGGGTGAGACTTTCATTTAGACAAGGTATATATAACCAGACTGCCTAAACAAAAAGTGCAGGAAGATCCCAAGAGACAGAGACTGGGGGAATGGTAAATAGCATAAGGCCTGACATATGCGATTGCAATGCAATCACTGTATCTGGTTTTGTGTGAAAGAGAATTAGAGCTTGAGAAAGGAAAGAGGAGCCAGACCTCCACAGCTTTGAAGTTTGGTGTTCAGGGTGGGAGTGTGGGCTCCTCTCTGCTCTTAGTCAGAGCCTGTGGCATGTGCTGGAATAAAGGGAAGCCTCATTTCTTTTCATTTTTCTACTAATAGTCAGTCTTCATGTGGCCAAGCAGCGGAACAGAGTAAATCCAAAGTTCTTTCTAGTCACTGGGAATACAGAGCAATTGTAGTAGCAACTTGAGACAGACTTTTGAAACATCTCACCTGTTTTGACATCATGTAGCTTTGGGAAGGTTGTAGGATGGATCCTACCTCTAATAGATCAAATCATAGAATGATTAAGGCTGGAAGGGACCTTAAGGTAACCTGGATCCAACCCCCCTGCCATGGGCAGAGATTCCTCACACTAGACCATGTCACCCAAGGCTCTGTCCAACCTGGACTTGAACACTGCCAGGGATGAAGCAAGTACTGCTGCTTTGGGTAGCCTGTTCCAGTGCCTCACCACCCTCACAGTAGGGAATTTCTTCCTTATATCCAATCTGAACTTCCCCTATTTAAGTTTAAAGCCATTAAATAAACCCTTCAGATACTGGAAGATTGCTTTCAGGTTTCCACACAGATTCTCTTCCCTAGGCTGAACAGCCCCAATTTTATGAGCCTTTCTTCATACAAAAGGTGCTCCGTCCCCCTTATCATCCTCTTGGTCCTCCTCTAGATTTGCTTCGACAGCTCCATGTCCTTCTTATGTCAGGGACACCAGAACTGCACACAATACTGCAGGTGAGGTCTCACAAGAACAGAGTAGAGGGGCAGGATCACCTCCTTTGACCTGCTGGTCACGCTCCTCTTGATGCAGCCCAGGATACAGTTGGCTTTCTGGGCTGCAAGTACACATTGTTGGGTCATGTTCATTTTCTTGTCGACCAACACCTCCAAGTCATTCTCTGCAGGGCTGCTCTGCTATGATGCCCATCTTGTGGTGAGAGTACAAGAGCAGGTGGGACATGGGACAGACAGGCGGACTGATCCTTTGCATGAGAGCCTGGACACATTCAGGTCATCTCTCAAGAGTATCTTGCCTCCTCATAGGCTAAAGGATAACCTAAGTCTTGTGGACATAAGACACTTTCAGGTTTGAACGTCCACTTGAAACACAATATAGACGTTGTGGTGGAAATTGTGTAGAGAAATGGGAATACCAATATACAAGCCAAGACAGAAAGGTAAATCTGCTGTGATGTTGCTGCTGAGAAATAACGGTGTCTTTTCTTTAGTGAGACTCGTGTCATAATGCTCATGGGGTTCTGCAACCATCATGAGGAAAATTACAGTTGGCAGTGCAGGTATTTAATAACTGTTCCTGTGTTGCATGTGTGTCATATCTGTTTGAAAATGAAAAAAAAAGAATCATTCAGGATCAAGACCAGGTCAAAACATAAGCATTAAAACATGTAGGCACACAATACATGTCCGAGAGGAATGTAATTCCTGTCTCTGGGTAGCTTTGTGTAATCGCAGCTGTCTGGATTTAGAGCAGGGGTTCAGCTTTATACTCAGTCTGTTGAAAGAGGTTCCATTGCTCAGGAAAGAAACACAGGTTTCCTGAAACTGGAAACAGAACAGAAATTGGCCCATACCCAGATCCCATGGCAGTTTTACACATTTTACGTAATGATTCTTCTAGTATGAAATATAAAAACATTCTTGGCAGCGAAAACCAGAATAAATGTGAAGTGGCCTAGCCACATATTATATAAAACATGAAAGATACCATAACATGAAAATTATCCCAACCACAAGTAACAGACTTCTGCTCGTTTTGCCCAAATGAAGTTCAAATTCTTTTTTGCATCAAGACTTTCCTTAAAAATGAATGTGAGTCTTTCCATTAGTCAGCACTAGGCTTTCTTGAAAGAACACACAGGTGGCTGAACCACACCGAGCTGAAGTGGGTTTTGGGTGGGTCTATGATTCCCCACACAAACAATCCAATGATTAATCTATTATGTAAAAAGCAGCCACCTAAAACTGGTTAAGGAGTCCTTGACTCCTTTGGTATGTATTAGACACACTGAAATATCATTTATAAGATAAAAATCCATAGGGGACTTCAGCAAAAACTAATTTTGCTGGATTAATCTAATCCATTTTGTATGTCTACAATGGAGACAGCCATTTAGGCACATCTAGGGTGTGATTCATGGAATGGTTTGTTTTGGAAGGGACCTTAAAGGTCATCTAGTTTAAGCACCTCTAGGATTAGGTAACAGCAGTGTATGATTTTCAGATCACCATTTGGGCCCTGGGAAAAACTGAAGTTTCTGCTTTCAGAATGCAAGCCTTTATTAGACATACTTTTAGATTCACATTTTCATTTAGATTGTTTTGTTTTTCTTTTTTTAGAATCTGTTTCTAAACTTCTGCACTAAAATTTCTGCTTATGCAGATTTGTCAGCATTTGATCAATTTATTTGGCAGCTGCCAGCTTTCTCACCTCTGCTTGTACTTCTTTTACTAGCAGGCCACAATATGCAGCCTTTTTAAAGGAAGAGACATAGAAAGAATCTTAACCAAAATGATCATTTGAGATTTACAATGGCAAGCAACTGCTTGTTCTTCCATATCCCTTCCACAGCAGTCAGAATAAGCTGGTACTAAGTTGTCATTTGTAGCTCATATGCAGAACTTGCTAGAGGTCAAATTATGATTAATTTTGGAATGACATCCACACCCTCTGTTATTTTCATAACTGGAAAACTAGATATGAGAAAATTAAGACAGAAATAGATGTAACTCCAACTGATATTTGAGTCTAAAGAAGCACATGGCAATTTTGTGTTTATATGCAGATATCGCATATAAGGCAGAATTGTTCATACTCCAATATCCTGTGTATAATTGACTGTGCCTTTGTATCTTGTTTCTTGCTAGTTTTCATTGTCTTGTATTTCAGACTAATCTGAATGCATCTTGTGTGACTTGAATAGATGAGACTTAAATGTGCCCTCACATACTGACATTCTTCCTTATCACTATCCACAAGGACGTTTTAACTACTAGTCCTGTTATTAGCTAGTTATTAGTCCTAGAAAGAAACTAGACTATTACTATGTCTTTTGTGTAGCTCTAAGAATAATTCTGTTCTTAAAGCTACACAAAAGGTTACCTAGTTTCTCACAGTTTGTAGCACCATGAATTCCACCTGCCAGAACTCCTACTCACATTCAAGATCTGTGCTTTCTGACAGCTTTTTAGATAGTATGATTGAAATTAGATTGGATATAAGGAGAAGTTCTTCACTGTAAGGGTGGTGAGGCATTGGGATGGGCTGCCCAGGGAAGCTGTGAATGCCCCATCCCCGGCAGTGTTCAAGGCCAGGTTGGACAGGGCCTTGAATGGCATGGTTTAGTGTGAAGTGTTCCTGCTTATGGCAGGGGGTTGGAACTAGATGATCTTAAGGTCCTTTCCAACCTGAACTATTCTATGATTCTATGATTCTATAGCACTGTCCTCAGCCTCATCAGTTACAAGTGATCATGAATTAATGGCTAGGTATACTGCAACATTTTGTTATTCTATTATCAATGTTAGATTCAGAAAGTGCTGCAGAAAGGTGATGTAAAGTAGTAGAATTCAACTGGTGATGGTATCAGGCAGATCCATACAGGCAGAGGACTGGGCTCCATGCCTGAGTGTAGGTTGACTGATGTCTCAATTGTATTAGGCTACTTTTTGAAAAAGACAGAGTTTTACTGTCATTTTGGATTAGTGGATGTGAAAACAGGTTGGGTTTTGGTGTTCCGCATTATTTTCAAGATCCAATGCACAATTTCTAAGAAACTGTGCTTCAGAAACTATTTCATCTTGATTCTAGTGCCCCCATTTATAACTAGGATAATGTGTTTTTCTCCACACATTAAAATAACTAAAAACAACTAAAAGCAAGTGTCTTGAAGACTTTGATAAGAAATGTCAGACACACACAGATGAACTACTAACAAACACTATGTAATGGCCTGGCTTTAATCACTGTGGTGTCTGTTTTGTTTCAGGGCCCTGTACTTCTGCCTGCAGTGTCCCACACTAACAATTGGTTTGAGGTTTCATTTCCTGGGTTTCATTGGTTGATTTTAATCCAAATTTCACCCTGCTTTAAGAAAAATTTGTCATCAAAACCAGCAGAAACCTCTGTTACTTTTAACTTGGCTAATATTTTCTGAAGATTATAATTTTGTCTGAAGAACTTCAGTCAGCTCTACTGATTTCTGATAGCTTTTAGATCCAGGCTGCTTAAGAGACTGGGTATCTGCATCAGAAGATCTATTTATTCTGGGCATCCCTGGAGATACATGCAGGTGCCCTCCCTTACAGTTAAGTGGAGTCTCTCTGTTCAAAGGCTCAAAACTCCTGAGGGAAAATACAGAGAAAATGCAGGACAATTCTGCTGATGAGGTGTATTTCGACTAAGAACCAAACTAACTTGTACTCCTAATGACTTGTTCCAGATCTAAATTGCATTAGTACATGGCAACGTAATCAAGGAAAATAAGTGAATATTTAACAATTACAATTTTTATAGGTGATGGTAATAAAAATAATCCATCTGTATTATTTACATAAGGAATAATGGAACAGCCAGTAATTATGACACATAAAACAGCTGCTGTGAGTGAAATTGGTATTATGTGACTCAGTTGCACTAAGTATTCTCTTTCATCACAGTTGAGTTAGTTGAAAACTGTGGATGTGTTTTATATAAAACATAGTAGTAAAAGGATCACTGAAGGTAGTGGACTAAAAATGAGGGTTAATATATAGGATTTCTTTTCATTTGGGGTTTGCTTTATTTGCTTTTTAATTCATACATGGATGACCAGCAGGTCAAAGGAGGTGATCCTGCCCCTCTACTCTGCTCTCGTGAGACCTCACCTGGAGCACTGTGTGCAGTTGTGGTGTCCTCAACATAGAAAGGACATGGAACTTTTGGAACAAGTCCAGAGGAGGCCACAAGGATGATCAGGGGACTGGAGCATCTCCCATATAAAGACAGGCTGGGAAAGTTGGGGCTGTTCAGCCTGGAGAAGAGAAGACTGCGTGGAGACCTCCTAAGCAGCCTTCCAGTATCTGAAGGGGGTCTACAAGGATGCTGGGGAGGGACTCTTCATTAGGGACTGTNAACAGAAGACGGAGACCTCCTAAGCAGCCTTCCAGTATCTGAAGGGGGTCTACAAGGATGCTGGGGAGGGACTCTTCATTAGGGACTGTAGTGACAGGACAAGCAGTAACGGCTTCAAACTTAAACAGGGGAGGTTTAGACTGGGTATAAGGAAGAAATTCTTTGCTGTGAGGGTGGTGAGGCACTGGAAAGGATTGGCCAAGGAGGTTATGAGTGCTCCATCCCTGGCAGTGTTCAAGGCCAGGTTGAACAAAGCCTTGGGTGACATGGTTTAGTGTGAGGTGTCCCTGGCTATGGCAGGGGGGTTGGAACTAAATGATCTTAAGGTCCTTTTCAACCCTGACTATTCTATGATTCTATATTATTGGTTGAGATTTCATAATATTTTTATCTGTTGCAGTAAAGCTGCTTGCCTTGATAATTACACATATTTGGAAAACTACTAATATTGAAAGCAAAATCATTCTATATTCCTGTTGTGTTTCTCAGAGTTTTTTTTCCTCAGAATCATTGCATATTCTTTTCAACTTCTCCTGCCTCTCACTTAGCAGAAACTGTGCATTTCTATAACTCTATGCTTCATCAACAAATTAATGCCTCAGTGCAAGGCACAGAGAGAAATAGTTCATGCAGTGTATGTGCATATCTGCCTGTGTTATTAATTGATCTTTAATTCTTCTTTACTAATGAGCTCTTCAACCACATATCTTTCTATTGCAAAGGAAAAGAAAAAATCACTAAAAAAAATAAAAAAGAGAGAGAGAAATAAACTAGTTTCCTTGTGCCAAAATAAGAGTGGATACTTACTGTAGTTTCACAGTTAATAGTGCACTAATAAAGTGAGTTTCACACTAACAAACTCTGGGTTTGGTTCTTCTTTAAAGTTGAAATGTTTTTATTGTTTCAAAGTACATTGTGCAAGTACTACAGATGCTGAGGAAAGTGTTCTTTTGCATAAAAGAAACCATTTTTTAACACTTTTCTTAAGTTTGCTAAAAATAACGTAAAATGCTTCCCCACTGCCACGAGAATTAATCTGTCACATGAAGAGCAACATTGTCCCCTAGTGGTAGAAGAAATATTTTTATCCCAGACAAACGAAGGTGAAGTCCTGCTTTGAGGTACTCAGTGCTGTGGATTTCCAGGGAACAAAACACTTCGCAGAAAACATGGGTAGTGTTAAATCTCCTAGGGTTCAAGGATGCTGATTTTCCCAAGAAAGGGAATTTATTTTTAATAGCAAGGCACAGGACACCGTAGAATATTCAAATGGCGTAGAAAATTAATTTAATATAGTCTGACCTCCAAATAGAAAAGCTACTTGCATGATGATCAAGCTGTAACATATACCTACATGCACACACATGCACACATATGCGTATATATGATGCAGTGGATTTGCAGGCAAAATACAATCTGCAAAACAATGAACAGAGAAGGAAGGGAAACCATAAAGTTTGCTCAATCTGATATGAGATAATGCATGACAAATTTATTGTTTCACTTGGAGTAGGACCAGAAATGAAACATACGCAAGTGCTTGACTGCTGTAGTGTCATGACATGTAAATTTGAGTAGTAGCACTTGGGAGGAGTCCCCAGAAACTGTCCTAACAGGAGAGGGCCCTGGTCACTTTTATCTTTACACACCAATGTTCAGAAATGGGCAGTCTTTCAAGTCTTCCTGCTGTCTTTCAGTGATACGAAACAGTAAAGCTGAGAACAACCAAATAACTCTACTGAGGAATTTCAAGTATTGCTGATTAACCTGGATGTCCCAGCAGAAAGACTGACCCAACAAACTAGCTGCTCAAAGACAGGACCAGCTGCTATTCCTTTCTTTGAAGCCCAGTGTCCTCAGGTTGACAAAAATCCTATTAAAAGATTGTTCAAATTAGGGTCTGTTGAACTCATCTAGAAGAAAAACATGCATAGAAAAAAAATTCCTTATTCAAGAAACTGACATTTCCTGATTAAATTGTTTTCTGCTTGAAAATTCACTGCCAGCCCTAGTGATAAAGTTGTCAGTGTCTGACAGCCTTTCATAGATTTTACTGGGACATGTTCTCTCCTTCTGCCATCGTTAAACTTGTTCCTTTTCTTCCCCTCCCTCTGCACTCTGTCATTCCAAGTAGCAGTTTCTCAAAATAAGTTCTATTGAAAGAGAATAAAGGAATGAGGAGCTCTAAGAAGTCATGAGGCTGGCAATATTTCCAGCCTTCACAGCGCACACTGCACCACTTCTTTCTGCACTACTCTCACTGCATCACTCCCTTTCCTGCAAGCTCTCAGCTTCTAGCTAGCTTACTTTTATTGCAGTCTGCTTGAATCTTATTTTGTGTTGAACACAGAAGAGCTAAAAGTGGAGACAGCTATCCTCTCTGGGTTTTCCAAGCATTATTATAGAACGGGACAAGATCAGCAGGATAACAAGATGGGAACATGTCTAAAAATTAGCAAAAGCAGAGTAAATAACTATCTCTACAGCATATTGTCTCTTCAACCACATAGAGTGGTCTCCCTTCTTCTGCCATTAACCAAGAAGATAATGATTAAGATGTTTTCCCAGGAGGTAATAAATATCATGTTGAACACTTCTATGAGGAAAGTTTCATTCAGCTCTTCTACATGTTGTGTAAGTACACAAATTAAAAAGCTAAGATTTAAAAACTGGTTCTTTCAGCAGCACCCAGTGTAGGAGTTTTGGACCCATCAGGAGACTTAAGTAGGCAACTCCCTTTTCTTGAGTCTCACTAGACTTCATACATGGTCCATGGGTGCCTGAAGGGCTCAGTTGTTGCAGTAAACCCAGGCACAGACTTCCAAGTCCATGTTGTACATCAACTATCTGAGGCTGGGAATTGCCCTGACGTCTCAGACCTAGGGTTTTTTCATCTTATCCTAGAAAAATCAGGGCCCCTGTAGGAAGAAATCTGGTTATCATGTTTGTTTAACACTGTTTGTGTAATTTTGTCAAGGGCAGATGGGGTAGATTGAGTTGGTCAGAGTAGAATCCCTTTGCATATAGACATGTGCTTAAGTGCACCCTAGTGTGTATTTAGGTTTTTCATCAAGTAAGTTATCCATATCAAAATAAATCTCATTATGTGTGCATTTCTGAGGATAAATAACATGGGGAGCAAATAAGAACCTCAAGTCAAGGCTTTAAAGCCTCATGATGGTCTGCAGAACATCAAATTTGAGTAGGAAGAAGCCCCAGGAGGTTGTAGCAGCTCAGTGAAGGCTATGGACTTAAAATTTCATTCATATGGGACACAGTTCTGCCCTCTTCCTACTCCTTGATTTCAATTCTGCTTGCTTCAAGTCACCTGTGAGCAATGTGGAGGCCTCTGAGAGGCCCCAGAGATTTACCAGACAGAGCATGTAAGCAGCATGGCTTTGGCTGAAATTTCTACTGATGTACATGAATTGAAGAATTTGTATGAGGAACCATGTGTAGCTCACTGTTGTGCTACAAAATAGGTGCATTGTGAGTTAAAGCTTTATTAGTCCTTTGCTGCATCACCTGCTGTCTCAGCCAAAGAATTTTCAACAAATGTAGTTTCCATTAACTAATGTAGATTCTATCTGTTGATTTACCAGTGTTAACTTTTTACAGTAAAATTTATGTCTTGTTTTTCTTTTTTCAAATTTCATCCCTTCACTAATTAGAATTAGAATTTCGCAATTCTTTTTCTTTCTTTTTTTTTGCTATGGAAACAATAAGATGTTTCATTTCATATGATAAATAAAAGTGTCAGGACAGTTTTTAATGTGTTTCTGTATATATTGTACTGATACTTAGAAGTTACTCATGAGTCTTTTCTAAAGAGTTAGCAAATCTTTCTTAATAAGTGTAACTGAATGAGATTTTATTTCTGCATTAGGTAAGGCAAATAATTAAATTTATCTATTCCAGAAGTGGTATGTATATGGTGAGCAGATGGTAAATTGCAATTTACAGCTAACTTCCTAATGCTAAATTAGAATTTTTAAGGAGAGCCACCAGTTGCATAATTCATATTTATGCTGCATCATAAAATGAAACTCAGTTTGCATAGTTTTAAATACATCCCATAAACAGTATTACATAGCCAACTTTTCTAAACAGAACAAAAGAGCAAATGTCTTACAGAACACTAAAGCAAACTATACTGGGAAAAAAATACATAAATTAAATCCTTTTCTTAGTTTCCATTAAAAAGCATAGATTGTAAATATAATGAAGCCTATTCACTTGCCAAACAGCCAGTGATATTACAGTAATAAAAACGTACTTGTAACTGAAGATTATTTTTTTTGGTATAAACTAACACGCCAAATGTGATCATTGAACCATGGTTGTGAATGTTGTGTTCTGTTTTAGTGAAGGGATCACACCAACAAACCCAATGGAGAGGAGCTGTCACTCTTGTTACTTCTTCAGTCTTGACCAGAATCCATCAGAAACCTAAGGAAGCTTTCTTCACTGCAGGGAAACTATGGCCCAACCCTCTGCTCAGCACAGGGCAGTTACAAAATTAGATACAACTTCCCAATCAGAGCAGGTTGCTCAGGGCCATATCTGGTGATGCATCAAACAACTTCAAAGACAGAATTATACAACTTTTCTGAGCAACCAGTTTCCAACCTGAAAACCTCCTATAGCTACCATCTAAAAAGTGCCATTTAGAGGAGGAAAGAACACAATAGAGTAAGGCTATATCAAAGTGAAAGCAAAATGGAAAAGACTTACTGGATAATGGCAGGGTAGTGAAATGGTGCAGAAAGAAGTAAACAATGTATTGCATAAAATAAAAAGGTAGTTAAAACCCTAAAATAATGTAAAGGGTGGGGGCAGGAAAGCAAACTAGAAACAGTGATGTTTCAAATAGTGCAAAGCAAGACTTGGTGTTGCTTTTTTCTGAAAGCAGGAGTCTACAACCAGAAACATCATGTATAGGTATCTAAATGTTGTGTCTACTGTCATCTAAGAAACATCAGTACATGTATCTGAGGAAAACATGACTGTTTCATAAGATTCCATTATTTTCTTAAAACTCAAATATTTTAAAAGAGTATGACTTTTTTTTTTTCACTACCATTTCAAACATCACCATCTTTTTCACTGAAATAATACATGAATCTTCCACAAAAAGAATCTTTGCACACATATACTTATATTCTCCTGCCAGCTTGCATGTAGGTTGTGTGAGCCCTTTTAGTCTGATTACTTGCTATTAGATGACTGCTGTATGAGCTTTCCCAGGTTGATGCCAGACTAACATTTGAATTCTGCATCGCTATATTTTAGATAGAATTCTCCACTCATTACAAAAAGCTCTGAAAATATTTTTGGCATGCTTCTGAAATAAAGTAACCTCTCCAATAGTTTTACAAGAGTTTCTGCCAGCTTAATTGACAGAAATTTAGGGAAAGAATTCTTAAGCTGCCAGGAAGCCATTGAAATGCTTTTTTCTCTTACTAGTTAGCAGTAGTGTTACAGTTAATGGTTCCTGAATGGGATTGGAAATTTCTAACTGTTCCATTTACTCCCTAAGCATAGAATGGAATCTTATGTTTACACTAAAATATTATATGTTAAAAAGTTCTGACTGCAGTTAAAAGGCTGTTAGCATTTTCATTATGAAACCAATTAAAACATCTTAATCTATATCAGTTTAAATAATATTAAGAATATTACTTAAGCATAGTTTTTTATTCATCATGGAGCTAATTTGAAATCTAACCAGCAATTGCATTCATTCTTTCCCTCTAAACATTTTCTCAACTTTCCCAATTATTCACATCCACTTATTTTGCACTCTGGAGAATGTCTGTAGTCTGGACTCTGGTAATTGTTTATAGACAGTTATGTTCTCAGGGGCTTATTTTTTTACTGTCTTGCAGGGAAGGGAATACTACTTGAAAAACCATGCTACAGAGCAGAATGTCAGCCCACAGTCTTAAATTCAATCCTGTCTTCCTTGACAACAGTTTTAGCTTTCCAGGAAGCAGTTAGGACAGCTGTCAATAAAGCCTGTTTAAATAATTTTCTAAGAGTGACAACAAATGAGTTCAAGTGACTCTACTTGAAGACATTTTAGAAATTATTTCTTAGAGTAGCTTTGTCTCTCAGCCACAGCACTGCAAGAGGAATTTAGAATGTGCTCCAGCCTCAGCCTTTTTGGTAGAAGCTCTTTGGCTTTATCAAAAATATGTCTTCATTCTAGTTTAAACACCTCTGAATCCCTACAATAAGCTCTTTGTGTAATCCCAAAACCTCCAGGCTGCAGAAGAACCAGAAAGCTAGATTAAACTAGCTTAGGTTAAACTAGGCTGGGCAGAGTTGGGTGGCTTTAAGGAGCTGATATTCAATGGCAGAAAGCTCAAAACTCCTCTCAAGGCTAAACTGCTTGCCTTTGCATGGAACAAGATATTAGGCATCGTGTGATACCTAACAGGCACTTTTCAGGCACATTAGAATGCATTTTAGGCATCTTTAAGAATGTGGTATTCTGCAAGCCTAAGTCCAGCTCTATAGGCATTAGCTGGCTTTGGACTTATGTTGCATTCTGAAGAGGTTGTTCACATCTCATTAAAGTCCTTTTAAATAAGTTCCCCCTTATGAGTAGATCAAAATTTTGGTTAGCAAAACATGATTCAAATAAGTCAGTTTTTTAAAAACCAATTCAGGGAAAACTGTGGTCAGAAAATTTCCCTATTTGTCTACCTTTCCTGAAGAGACCTCCCATATATAAACATCAGAGAGTATTTAATCTTAACCACTGTTTGACAAGGTGACTTGTATTTTATAAGATTAAATGTAGTTGAAAAAGTAGTTCTCATGTTGAATTGTCCCCAGGAAGAGGGCTGGGGGGCAAAAAAAAAAAACCAAAGAGAATAAAAGAAAGGAAATATTTAATGGAAAACATAGTGAGGCTAGTGAAAAAAACAAAACCACTAAGTTCTACACAACAGTTGGGAAAATATGGTTATATTTTAGCATAAAAGAAAGAGGGGCTTCACCGTACCTGCCTGCCCAATGAAGATCCTAAAGTGAGCTGAATAAATACCTTGTTCATGAGACAAGCTCTGAATGACAAAGAACAAGTCCTGACAGCCATAGGGGAACATCTGTAGATGTTCATATAGGGTGAAAAAGTTGAAGCAGAAGCATTCATTTTTTTCTCTCTACATCTAAACTTCATGTATTTCATTTTATTAGCACTAAAATTCTTAACATTTCTGATAAATGTATTTTTCAGAGGTAAATTGTGGACCAGGGTAACAATTCTGTACTAATACTTATTGAAAATTAAAAACTATTATTATTTAATTTCAATAATAAAACTAATAATAAAGATAGTAGCTGTTAAATGGGGTTTGTGTCAAAGAGAAGTGATGCTTCTAGCAAATGCTGCTGGTTTAGGGGTTCTTTGTATGATGTTATTTGGTCTACAAAGCATGAGAGGGGGCAAATGTGTAAAATAAAAGTACAGCTTGTTGAGTTCTGAGAAAAATTAAATCACGTTTTGATCTGGTGTTTTTAAAGATAATGGCAGAATCTGTCACTAAGCTGAGAAAATCTGAGCAGACACGTAATAAACCCAAAACTAGAAGATTGCTGGGTGATTGAAAATCCATTTCTGAATGTTTCATACAGGCGCTTTGCAGACAGGAGTCCATTTGAAGGCATTATGTACAGTTCTGCCAGCAACTATTACTTGTTCATCTCCTATTTTATCTCCATTAGCCAAAATAAGAAAACTGTACTCAGACTGTAGAAGCATTGTTTGGGTAGTTTGGGGGTTTTTTAATCTTTATTAGAAAAAGCAAAAAAAAAAAAAAAGGGAGAGGGGGGANATTACTTGTTCATCTCCTATTTTATCTCCATTAGCCAAAATAAGAAAACTGTACTCAGACTGTAGAAGCATTGTTTGGGTAGTTTGGGGGTTTTTTAATCTTTATTAGAAAAAGCAAAAAAAAAAAAAAGGGAGAGGGCTGAATTAGCACAAACAGAAAATGACATGAATACCATCTAGAGGTCTAGAGCTTTGGAAATATGTTGGGTAAACAGAAGAATAATGGAGAGAAAAAGTAATAGACCAAAATCAGGATGATGGAAATTGCAGTTAATTGGTGAATGAGACAATGGGTTAGTTTCTCTTGGGTTTCTTTGAAAAAGATATCATGAGCAAAGCAGTCATGCTCAGCAACACACTATGCTTCTGGCTTTGCAAAACCAAAGTTGAAATGATGAATTCTCATCTTCTCCTCTCTTCATTCTCCCCTTTCTGCACCCCTCCCTACCCTCTTCCTTCTCTCACATCTCTTTTTCCCTTGTCTGAAAGCAGTACTATTTTGTTTCAACAGCACTGATTCTAGTTTTATCAACATAAGCTTCTGATCACAACCATCTTAAAGCCTTCAAACAGTAGAAATTGATGTACCTGTTTTCCAGATTGGAGAGTGGCTCACAAAATTGCATCAGTGTGTATTCCTACATCAATGAAAAACTAAATAAAATTTGACACCAATGCATTTGGTTTCTCTTCATACTACTTTTTTTTTTTCTTTGCATTTATCTTGCTTTTTTCTTAAAAGCAAAATGTAGGCGGAGATCGACTGAAGTCAAGACAGCACCCAATATGAGTTAAAAGTCTTGCTTGCTTTATTGCGTAAGCCTCCCATATTTATACCCCACACACTAGTTCGCGCGCTAGCAATACTGCTTCCATTGGCTATTAGTGCCTGTCCACGCGCCTATTCTAACAGAGTAATTGGCTAAGCTGGAATGTCCATGTGTATCTCTGCATCAGCAGGGCTCAGTACTTGCGGGAAACAGGTTTCTATTTTGATGTCCTGTTGTAGTTCTTCCTCCCTAGCCAGCTGCATCCTTATCTTGCATCCAAGGCCAGTTCGTTAATTTACTCAGCCAGCTCCATGCCTGGGATGTGCAGTCCTCCTGGAGTTAATTGGATAACTCCACATACCATCCATGTCCGCGCTCAGCCAGCCATTCTCCTACAGAAAAAGGCTCCAAAAGTCTCTTTCTCAAGACTTAATGTTTTATTCCCTAAAGAGATGGAATAATAATTAAAATATCTCAAAGATAATCAAATCAGATAACCTGCAAAAATATCTCTGATGGTTAAGGAAATTCTAAACTGCAATTTTTACCACAAAAAACAATTATCAAATCTGTACTTTTCTATTTTTTTTTAAAGTATATCATAAGTGGTAGTGGACATAACAAAACTATTAAAGTCCATATCTATATTGAACCCTGATTCTTGTTCAGTTGTTATGCAGAGAGGAGATTGGTTCTTTGATATTAACACTAGAATTTCCCCATAATCAGATAGGTCTCAGATTCATTTGCAAAAGACTTTATTCTTCCACAATGATTGTTTAAATCAAGCCATTAAGATCAGCCAGATCTTGAATATATGTTTGACTAAAATTCCAGTTTCCTAGGAACACCAAAAAACACTGATAGTTGTCTTCTACTTCTTATTATGGCATTAAGCAAATAGATCAGTAAAGTATTTGGGATGCTAACCTGTTGTAAATCTTCTATTGAGGAAGAGAAATGCATTGAAGTCATGAAGGATCCAACGGAACTTTTTGATCTCACTGTGGGGTTTTGGATTTTTAAATACTAATCTAAAATGGCATAACCCAATTATATCTTCTACATAATCTCCAAGTGTACTCTCATTTATTAAAGTTATCTTTTATTTTGTCTTACCTTATGACCTCTGGTCTCCATGGAATCTTTTCTATCTGAGTGCTAATCTCCATTTTCCCTTTAGACAACAGAAATGGCATGTTGGGAGAATGTTATATCACATCTCTGAAAAACACTTTTCTTGGAACAGGCTGAATCAGAAAAACTTATGTCTTGACATAATTGAGGGGGGAGCCTAGATGACTCACCTAGGAAAGCTTCCTAGCTTTCCAATTGATGCAGCTGAGGACAAGTGATTTACATTCTTCGTGGTCTACTGCAGAGATAGCTTGCTGAATCAGTGGTGATTTAATCCTGAATACAGCAAAAATCATTTAGCTGTTAACTCAGAGTTGCTTGACTAGTATTACCAGTCATAACAAGCTTTGGGACCTCTGCATAGTCCATTAACAGCCATTTGTGGATGCTTTGCTATTGTGACTCCAGAGGGGGTAACAAGGATGGAAAACCCAGGTGAAAATACACAAAAAACCCGAAACAAAACAGCAGCTTAAGATGTATTAGATTTTTACTTCCCAAATCCTTACAGAAATCCAAATCTGGTCTAATATCAGTCCTTAGTTTGTAGTCTTGTAATATGAGTAATTATAAACTAAATCAACCTTGCACAAAAAACTCTTCTCTCCCTCCCCAATTTGTTTTGTGTTTTGTGAGCTGCACCATCTCATAATGGGTCAGATAAGAGCCAGATCTGCATGAGAGAGGACAGAAATAAATGTAAACCCTGGAATGAGTAAGAAAATAAAATGAGGCAAGGAGTGGGGACATGAGCTGCCTTTCTCAGTACCAGTGAGCCATCAGGTCATCTTTGCTTAATCTTGTAAGCTCATTTAATCAGAGCAAGAAATTTTATATGGCATTGCAGGAATATCAGAACTGTCTTCCTTTTCTTTAGTGATTTTTTGATTTTCTCCTGTCATAAATTAAAATTCTAGATTTTTTTTTATTTGCATGTTAAAAACAAGATGCTGATTTTTTTAATTCTCCTTAGCATAAAGCAGGTGTAATCAATCTTTTAAAACAGACTCTATTCAAAGACATACACTGAATGTGCATTTTACTGATTGGATCCTCAATCAAGAAAGAAACTAAATATGTCACAGCAGCCTGTGTCCAACCAGTGTGCCATTTTTTAAAGAACAAATCCTTAGACAGAAATTCACACGTGATGTTTAGTATTCTTGGAAAAACTTCTGTAAAATAAGTATTTTTATTAACAGCCTAGTTGAAAGAGCATGTTTCATCATCTTACTGATATTATTCTATTTTTGCTTAGTTTCATGAACAGTCCTTCCCTCCATCTTCCTTGTTTCTCGGACCTTCCCCCTAGACTTGAACTGGAAACCTTCCATGGTGAGTTATTCCTCAGAGTGTCTGTGGTCCAGCCTGCCTTCAAACAGGAGATACAGACAGCATCAAACAGGCAATTTACAGATCTGCAGAGGGTATCACAGTCAGAGACAAGACTTATAACAAGCCTGTTCATGTGTGTTAACAAGTGTATCTCTTGGATCACTTTTGTTGATGTATCCATTGATCTTGGTCTTCCATTGCGTGGAATGGAGACCTTCTGGAGTACCTTGTGATTCCTCTCTTGCTATGCCTACAAAGGGGAAAGCAGTAGTGCACATCCAGCACTTGACTATGGGAAGTCAGCACAATAAAACAGTGGGATTCCTGGCTGGAGGAGAAGAAAAAAAACAAATGAAGAAATGTACATGAAACCAAGTCACTCATATATTTTATAATGTTTAGTGATATGAACACTATCGATCATGGTAGTCAGTATTCAGGTCTCTAAGCATGACCATAAATTTAAGCATTAATATGAAAATACATATTAACAGAACACATTGTTATGTTCATAAACTTTGTTCCACAGGACTGCCAGTTGAAAAAGACCCTGCGGTAAGAGGGAAGCAGCATCGCCAGCTGTGCCCTGACAGTGCTTCGTAGGACCGCACATATAAACTCTTACACTTAAAAAAAGATGAATAAGCTGAAAATACTACAATAAAAGCTGGCAATTTCCTAACAGTAATGAGTTACATTTTATTGCACATCTACTGAGACTCAGAGATCTTTAATCAGACATAACACTCATGGAATTCTATGAAAATGGTTTAGGCCTCGACATATACAAATATGGAATCAAGATAGTTCCATTTTTTTCATGTGTGTATAAATAAATGTGCTAGCCCTTGTGCTCCTACCCAGGCAATGTCCTCCAGTATTTCTCTTCAAACAGTGCTACAGTTGATGTACAAATCAAAGAGCAGTCACAGACCTGTAAAACAAATCATGCCAATTTTGTATATTTATGCAATGATTGATTCTTTAAACTAGGGTATCTTATCATCGTTTTTGTCTCAGGAGAGCAAAGTAGTCAAAATCAAAATTCCTGGAAAAGATACAGGAGGCTGTTGCTGTTTACACACTGGAAGAAGACTTTTTTCTTTAAAGATCATTTTCTTTCTACGTGAATGCAAGGGATGCAGATGGAAGAAAAGATAGACACTCTGCACTCTTTAGTTGTGGTAAGCAAGTGTTACATGGGTTTATGCCTATAGGGAGTCAGAGCTACAGCTCCTATTTTAGGTCTTCTGTTTTCTTCCCAAGAATATAGAAAAATATCCTTTAAATAGAGCAAACATTTGCAAACAGGCTGGTTGTGCAGAGGCTGGTATTAGTATGACATGAAAGAGAATAAGTCTGTATAAACAGAAAAGCTCAACACTGATCTTGTAGATTTATTTTTGCTGTGTGAGTCTATGACAGTGTGCATCGCCAGTGTAGCTCTGCTATGCCCTCTGTAGTCATGTACAGAAGGGCAGTGGGAATAATATGCTGTTTTCATGACCTGCTGTAGTTTTGGTTTGCACTGGAAAGGCTGGTTTGCTGGAGGAAGCCAAGGAGGGCTGTCATTCGCTCCTAGGTCTACCTCTTGCAATCTGCAGTCTCTTTCATTAACACTGAGTCAATGGTAGTTTAATAAATGCAGTTAGTACAACAGTTCACTCTCTCCTCTGGAGAAAGAAAAATCATTCCATTGAAATTCAATAGAAAAGGAGAGAACAGCTATCATTTTGGTCTTTTTTGTAGCTCCCTGAAAAAAACACAAAAGCACTTCAATAGCAAATGCTTTTACACAGACAAAGGAGATTTAACTTAAAGCACATAATATGTAACTTCTGAATTTTACCCAGGATTTTACTGATCCAAAGTAAATCTCCATCTCATGTTGTCACAATATTAGCTCTTTACTCAACAATAATGGTCTAGATTCTCAGCTTGCGTCAGTTAGTGTAGCTCCTTTGCCTCTAATAGAACTGTGCCCATTTCAATCAGATGAGTTGAAGGCTTTAGCTCACTATTTTGAAATTTAAATAGTAATTATATACTTTGTGCAGTGCAATGAGGGCCAAAACAAGATTCATAGTGAAAATACTTAAAGTTGAACTGTTTATGATAAATACCTGAATTTTCAGCATATGATTTACCAAAAGACTAAAAAGGATTTTGATTTATTCATTGAAGAAAACTTCCTATATTCCTTTATAACATCACACTCACCAGTAAAGCATAGTAACATGCACTCCACGCCACTCCTTGCTTCACAAATCTAAACAGCTTGATACAAAGAAATTAATTTTTATTTCTGGCAATTTGAATTTCAGCAAAAATTCATTGCTACAAACAGCAATTCAAGCCATACACTTGTCAATAAACTACTAAAGGAGCTCAAAGCTCAGTCTTAGAATCAGGATATTCCTAAAGCAGCTTCTGGCAGCCTTCCTGATTTGTACTCAGGGCTTTGAGCTTGTATGATCATAGAATCATAAAATAGTTAGGGTTGGAAAGGACCTTACGATCATCTAGTTCCAACCCCCCTGCCATAAGCAGGGACACCATTACCTGTGTTAATCTTCCCCAAGCAGACTTGTGATGCCAACAAGGTCCATGTCCTGCAAAAGATGCCTCTGAAAGCTTTGTCCTTGATGCTATTCTAATTTGCAAGCATAAATCTTATAACTGGGTTTGGGGTTTGTTTTCTTTCCCACAGGAAAACTCTAAAAAACCCATGTCACAGTGCCATTTCATGGTATAGCTCTATTCCTCTAAATGTGAACCGGTATGTGCTCTAAACCAGAATATCTAGAAAAAGAAAAACTAAGTATGGGTGTACTGGACCCACCTAGGAACTCTCTGCCCTTACTTTCAGTGCAATTTAAGCTCGGAAGAAGATCTGTTTGTGGAAAACTGTTGAAACACATTGATTTTGTGAGCCAGAGAGTTGTTAGTCTTTGACGTTTATTTTATTTTATTTTTTCCAAGGAGAGGTACCAGTCCCCGTGTGATTCCTCAGTTCCAAGTGGAGCTTGGTTAAGAATGATTCAGATCTGGGTTGTGTTCAAAAGACATGATTAAAGCACAGACTGCGGGCCTGCTGCAAGAATACTTGGATGATTGAACACTTGAAAAGTTTTAACTATTTTATGCATAATCAAGGATTGTATAAAAGTTGGTGTGGTGTATAAACTACTACGATTAAAATTAGCAATAAGCAATTACTAGTGATAGAATTTGCTGCCTTTAAAGTTACCTTATGCAATCCGTGGACTGTTATCTGGTCACACAAAGGGTGCAAAGCTTCTTAACATGATCCAGAATCTTTTTCAAAAACCAATGAAATTATAGATTTGAAGAACTCCGAGCTCTTTCTAAAACAAGCTGTGCTGAGATTGTGAAGAGAAGTTGCAAGGGAGCATAGTGGAGGGGGGAGAGGGAAAGTGATCTGGTAAATATTGGTAAATATAAGGATTTAGGAAGGAATTCAAAGGCATGCCCAGTAGTTAAAGGAGAAAAACCTAAGTACCAGGAAATTTAAATTAGACAAAGAGTGCTAATCTCTGAGCACAGTATGGATAATCTCCTTCGGTGGTGAAAGAGAAAAAAATAGCTACAAGTCACAATTACCTCTCTACTTCAGGTGTTTGGGTTTACAAGGACTGGAAATATTCAAATCAGAGCCATGGTGAATCTGACAGATTTTGCTGTGCTTTTAGCTATCATTTCTTTGACAAACAAATGAAACATTTCTTTGACAAACAACAGAAAATCTCAGATTGCTGATCTGCTGACTTAATGAAAACAAGGCATTTCTCCAGAGTCACCTTAGACTGCTGTTAGCTTAAAGATGTGGTCACAAAGCAAAACGCAATGCCTGTGAGAGATCCCTAGGACAGCAGACCCAAAAATGACTGCATAGAGGAAACTGCTGCAGGCAATTTGATTCCCAGAGCTGTATGTATTTTTGTACTCATGATATGCTATTTGACCACAGAGCTCAGCAGAGGTTATTTGATCTTTGGTGGTTATTTGCATCAGGGTACAACTTCTGTTACCTACCCCACCTTCTTTGATCTCTGTACTATACTCCATTGCACTCACTATACTCAGATTTGCAAGCTATTTGCTCACACTCAGAACCTCACCTGTTATCCCAAGTTTCATTATAAAAGTCATTGTAAATTCTGAGTGAACTTTAGCTTCTCTGCAGTGCTTCCTCACATTCTACAGATTCAGTTCTGCCACCACATCACTCTTTTAGACACAGAAGTCAAGAGCAGTAAACTATGATGATTTCTAGTATTACCTCACAGTGTAAATTGTAGTCTACAGATAGAATACAAGTTTTTCACTTTGATAGCTGATATGGTCACCCAGGTTGCAGTGTTTCTGTATCTGACAACTCAAAGCAAAATAAGGAAATTGGCTGAAAACTTGAATTTGGTGATAGTTTTTTAAAAAGCTTTCTATATTTTCTTTAAAAAGCTTTGCCCCTTCCACAATTTGCTCTGCAAAAAATAGGTATTCATGCAAATTCAGTTTCAATCTTCCAATAGGATGTTTTGCAAATGCTTTCATTAAAAACCTGATGTTTTTCCAGAAGCTGCTGAACATTGACATGTGAGAGCCAGGCACAAACTTAATTGCTTTGTGGAAAGAGTTTCTTAAAGTTTATTCAGTTTTTCTTATTGTTATGATTTCTTTTCAGGAAAGGTACTCATGCTTAGTCAAGCTCTGTACAGTGCCTAGGACAACCTGTACACTGCCAGCAACTATTGCTAATTAATCTTGTTCTCACCTATTTGCATTTATTACAAATACACTCAGTTCCTTGGAGCCTAAATTAATAATACCCTATATAAAACAACAGCCAATTAATCTTCTTCTACTTAATTACAACCTAAGTAAATATAGTGGTGAAATGTGCAATGACTTTGGGGCAAATAGCAGTGGCTGTGGTATGCAGAACAGGCCCATCTCTGATGCACAGTTCCTGTGTCTGCTTGACAGCACTGTGTGCACCTACTTTTAATTATTAACCTCCATCTGCAGATCACATACATCTAGTAGTGAGGGCAACTGTGAGGGCGAGACACAGGTTTTGTGTACATTCTTAAGACAAGTGATGCCTCTTTATAGCCATTGTTATAAACAAGATAACTGAGGCAATTGTCTTTTTACTTTTTAAAATGTGTATCAGAAATATCCAGTGGTTCTATTATGTTGACTCAGACTATTGCTAGTGTGAAAAGGCTTGAATACTACTGATGCTTCTAGTTCTGAAGCACCATGAGTTACTCAATAGAATACAGATTATAAGCTTCTATACTTTCCCTTCTTTCTTAGTACTGATGTGACATTGCCTTTTCTAAAGAATCCACTACACAGATCCATTTTATATATAGAAAGAATTCTAATTAAAATTAGTTGTTTCCTTTGGACTAGTTCAAACCTAGCTTTTTTGCTTGACTATTGTATTCCATCACTTTCTATTGAAACAAATATCATTGCAGGTAATAAAAAGAGGGTCGCAAAGATCTTATCTAGCTAATGATTTCTGGTAGTTGAGGAAAAGGTTCATTCAGAACCTGGGGATTAGCAAAGTATATTTGCGCAGAGGAGCTGTGTGATCAAACGAAAAACCGGGTCTTTAATTCTGATGCTCTCTTCTTTGCTACAACACAAACCCCTCTTTGTTATAACACAACAGTTTGTTTTTATTACTATCCATTCATTTGAACAAAAGAAAATCCCATCTCTCTGTTGTGACTTGGATTACAGATTACAATTTGCACTGGACTTCAGTTTTCACTGTCAATTATTGAGTCTTTTAAGGGTGGGACACTTTTAACAAGAAGCTTTTTCTCCTTTTGGAGATAGTTCCATTGGTATGCTGCTTTTTAAGCCTACAGGTAGCTAATCAGTAATTAATAGAAATAAACTAATCTGAATAGACATTGAAAACAGATATGCTGTTACAAATAATGCTTTGATGTAGAATAAGTCTGGAACTTTAAAATCAAATCCATGGAAACCACTCTGTGAAATTGTATCTAGTACAAATAAATATGGGTGAAATTTAAATGGTACTCAACTGGTACTCTCCATTTTAATTAGAGAAGGGTTGAAAAGGTGATTGTTTGGAAAGGAAAAAAGCATTAGATTAATATGTCACTAAGACTGGGAAGGAAGCTGGAGATCTAAGTTCACAATTGATGCTTGAAATTTCAGTGGTTTTCTTGTTGCCTTTCAAATTTTAATCATGGAAGCTCATTAACCTCTCTGTTAGACTGATATAGAAGTCATTGCATCAAAGATACTGTCAGCATAAGATTTCCATCTCTGTGTCCTATGTGTTTGCAGGCATAGTCAAATTCACAAGAGTTTATTCACACTTCAAAACTGAAATATAAAATGGGTTTTGAATCTGAACAATTGAGAGTTATGAATGTTTTCACCTGACCTGCCTCAGTTCAGAATGCAGATAACTCTGTTCTACAGCTAAACTGTTATTTCAAAATCCAGTTTTCCAAAACTGAGTTTCCCCTTACAAAATGGATGCATGGTAGTGATCTGCTTGTGACATATACCACAAGCTAGAAATAGAAGATGTATACTTAATTGAACAGATTTAAAGGGATTTGGTGGTGAGGAGTTGAATGATATTGTCAGTCCTTAGGTATCAAATCTACCTGATTTAGCACACTGAGGGACAATCAGTGTGTTTCTTTATTTTGCTTCTTTGCTTTTATTATAAAGATACAGCAAATTTTTGCCTGGAAGAATATTTACAGTCTACCAAGCAGAAGATGTCTGTTTGCTGTGGAACTTTCTGTTCTCTGAAATAGAGAACAGTACAAGGACTGAACAACCACTATTCAAAGGTATATATGCTAAGGTATAAAGGAAAGCTTTGTACCAGTGCTGACAAATTACCCACAACTACCTTGAGTAAATTATTAAAAGCTGAGAAAAAACTTGTTATGTGCTAAAAGAAAAATCTCAAAAAAAGGAGAAAAAGAAAGAAAAAAGATACCTTTTATTTGTTTTAAAAATGGAAATTGGAATATTCTAAATATTTATGCCATTTTTATTCATTTATCCTTGTATATTTTCTACTGTGAAGACTGTTGCTATGACCTATGCATTTTAATCACAGTGGATTTCAAATGACATCCCTTATCTTTATTGACACTGAAAAAAATATAAATACTTTTTAAATGGAAACACAATTGTGTTCTTTCTTGATAGATGTGAACATTCATTGAATTTTATTTCACCAGGTGATCCATGTGTATTTGATTCATTAAATTTATTCAATGTGAAGATTAAACTCTTTTGAGGGGAAAGTGCTTGACATGTTAATGTAAAAAGCTGCTTAAGAATAATCTTATAAGAATGTATACAGCAAAATAAATTCATTATCTACAAAAATAGAGACCAGCTAGAGAGCTGAATATAGATATTTCTACTATTATTTCAATCATAGTATGAATTTTTACACCTTAAAATAAACCCAAAACACCATAAAACCCTAAAAGTCCAACAACAGACAACCCTAGGCATACTGACATTTGCATATAGCTTTTTGAGTTAGTCTAAAATGCATTCAATTGTCCCTTGACAGATCTTCTTTCTCAATAGCTAGGAAAAATAGCATGGAACGCTAATACTTCTCAGGAACAAAATGAATGACTTCAAAGACAAGAGATAAAGAGAGAAAAAGTATTTGCAAAACAAAATCTGGGTCATGGAAAATTGTTAGAAGTGAAAGTGACAGCATAATGAAAGAATATAATCATAACATTTCCACTCACAGAAATTAGGATCAGATCTAAAAGTAAGAGCATCTAGACTGACTACTTTTGTTCACTGTCTACAGGTTCCTGGAAGTGAGAATTTTCCTTCATACGTTTTGAAACATAATTTTACTAGACTGAAGTGGTGAAAGTACTCATCCTCTTCTACGCTGTTACTGTACCTCATCTCATTATTTTGCATATTCAGAACAAAAAAGTTTTTCACAGCACTTAGAAGACTCCCTCCCTGTATGTGTCTTGTTTATTTTTTCATTAGTGGGACATCCCTGTTTGCTGTCTTTGTGAAGACTTTTACTGTGGCTTGAAAGATAATAAATTTGTTTTGGAAGCTTTTGAATTCAGCACTCTTCTGATGTAACTTACCCTTGACTTCTTGGTGCCTAAAGGACTTGTGCCTTCATTCAGTGCCTCACCATAGATTCTAACTCTTTTATCTGAACTTCTGCTTATTAGGATTGAAATATCAGGCTGATCTTTTTCCCTCTATTTTTAATCTCAGAGAGACTGGCCATAATGGAAATTCCATTATTCCTGGTTGGACAGGAGCAATTTGGCAATGGTGAAAGCAGATGTCACTATTGTTCTTTACCTTTGGGCACAGACAAGAAACTGATGGCATGAAAAAACCCCTCGCATGAAAAGCATACAAGAAATAGAAAGGAGTAAGATGGAAGCTTGGGGAGCTGAAGGTAATGAGAAATGAATGTGAAAAGCTGATGACAAAAGGGAAGACTGAAGAATCAAGGAGCAATAGCAGAGAGAACGGCAGAAGACATAGTAACTTCATTCCCTTGAGAACCGTCTGCTGACACACAGCCATGTTAAAACATAATGCAAATAGTGGCTACTTTAGTTCATAGAATCATAGAGTCATAGAATTGTGGAATTGTGGAATCATGGAATCATAGAATCATAGACTAGTTAGGGTTAGAAAGAACCTGAAGTTCCAACCCTCTAGTTCCTATCCCCCTGTCATAAGCAGGGATACCTCACACTAAACCATGCCACCCAAGGCAATGCCCAACCTGGCCTTGAACACTGCCAGGGATGGAGCACTCACAACTTCCTTGGCCAACCCATTCCAGTGCCTCACCACCCTCACAGTAAAGAACTTCTTCCTTATATTTAACCTGAACTTCCCTGGTTAAGTTTTAACCCGTTACTCCTTGTCCTGTCACTACAGTCCTGTCCTGGGTTCAGCAGTTGCAGTCAGTTTTTCTTCTCTTGTTTTGACTTAGCCCGGGAACAAGGCTGATCAGGCCGATGTTTTTGGTTGTTGCTGAGCGATGTTTGCCCTGACCAAGGACTTTGTGAGCCTCATGCTCTGCCAGGGAGGAGGGAAGCCGGGAGGAAGGAGGGACAGGACTGTACTGACAGGACCAAACTGACCAAAGAGGTATTCCATACCATAGCACGTCATGCCCAGGATGTAACTGGG
>NDXB01010447.1:281824-296983 GCA_002631895.1 Agapornis roseicollis
GTATCCTGGGCTGCATCCAAAGGAGCATGACCAGCAGGTCGAAGGAGGTGATCCTGCCCCTCTACTCTGCTCTCGTGAGACCTCACCTGGAGTATTGTGTGCAGTTCTGGTGTCCTCAACATAAAAAGGATATGGAGCTGTTGGAACAAGTCCAGAGGAGGGCCACGAGGATGATCAGGGGACTGGAGCATCTCCTATACGAAGACAGGCTGAGAAAGTTGGGGCTGTTCAGCCTGGAGAAGAGAAGGCTGCAGGGAGACCTCCTAGCAGCCTTCCAGTATCTGAAGGGGGCCTATAGAGATGCTGGGGAGGGACTCTTCATTAGGGACTGTAGTGACAGGACAAGGGGTAACAGGTTCAAACTTAAACAGGAGAGGTTTAGATTGGATATAAGGAAGAAATTCTTTCCTGTTAGGGTGGTGAGGCACTGGAATCGTTGCCCAAGGAAGTTGTGAGTGCTCCATCCCTGGCCAGTATTCAAGGCCAGGTTGGACAGAGCTTTGGGTGACATGGTTTAGTGTGAGGTGTCCCTGCTTATGGCAGGGGGGTTGGAACTAGATGATCTTAAGGTCCCTTCCAACCCTAACTATTCTATGATTCTATGATTGTAAACAGGAAAAACATGAATTTTCCTTCTTAGCCATATATTAGTCTTACAAAGTGAGCTTGCCTAAAATTTGGGCAAGATTGATACAACACCCCTCTTGCTTGTTTTCAAAGCAAGATCAAAACAAAGATCAATTTATAAGCAAAAACTGAGAATTTGTATATATATCACATCTATGTCCTCTTTTTTAACTTTCCCCATCATCCCATCTCTTCAAACCACAACTCTTCCCATGACATGCCCATCCAGTGCTTCCTGTTTTTCAAGCTTGCTGCACTCTAATCTCATGCCTTGATTCTTCACCACATCATGCAGTTCTACTGGGTTCCTGTAGGTTCATTAGTAAAAGAACCACTGCATTATTTGGGGGCAGGACACAAAGAAGCAACCAAATAATTGGTGCCAATTTCCTGCTTTGACACGCTTTCATGGGGCTTGAAGAGATTCAGCAAGACCTAGGCATTCAGATACATGCTGTGTCTTTTTTCTGTGATAGGGAGAGACTTCCCGGTGTTCAGAAATACACCTTGAAAATTAATCTATTGCTCTACATTTGAGTAAATATGTTGGATTTTCAGCCTTGCTGGAACCTAGCATTGCTGCTTGCAGACAGAAGGTGCTGTCACATTCCTGCAAGTATTTTTATTCCTACGGAATTAATTACAGCATCAAATAGAATTTGACTCTTCTCTGGCACCCGATTTGCACCCATAAGCCAGCAACTAGATATGATGACCCAAGTGAAGGGACAAAAGCCCAGCTACATCTGTAGCTGACAAACAGAAACCTGCTGTTTTGAAACTGCCTGTCGGAAACAATAGCACTGTGCTCCTTTTGGCAAAGGAAACCATCCTGAGAAAGAATTTATCTGGTGACTGACAGGCAGCAGTGGGCTATGAGCCTAGAAGATAATATTTTGGCTACATCATTTCTCCTCCTTAGAAACTCTCTCCTGAAGAGCTCTGTGCTGCACAGCACTTACCAAGGTAACCGGTAATGAGTTTGCATTTTGATCTTGTTTATACTTTGTAGAGATTTTCCCTGTATATAAACCTACTTTTAAGACTACAAAAGGTGAGTACTGTCTGATCATTCAGATAAGAGGGTGTGCTTTTAACACAGAAACTTCCTGTGGTGCTCATGCCATGTCTGGTCAGGATCCAAACTTGACTCTATATTAGGTTGCCGTGGAACATTTATGCTTTAAACATCACCTCACTGTTGTTTGTTAAGCTGACAGCATTGCAGAGCTTTCATTTGTAACCTCAGGTGGAAAAGCTGAGTCTCACTTCAATAGCAGAGGAGGATATCTTCACACCTGCTCATTTTGAAATGCTTTTATCAGAAGTCCAGATGTTATTACCATGTTTGTGCCATGATGAGCCGGGAGAAAAAACAAGATAGGGAAGGAAACCCAATCCAGGACTCCTGACAGCAAAGCATGCATCGTTGTTGTGCTGACTTTGTCCTTAATGAGAAATGAGGCTGGTGTTCTGAAGCTGGGCACTGCTGTCAGATGGACTTGACCTTCTCTTTGCTGATGAACGGTGGTTAACCAGGAAATGGCAACTCTACACTAAAAAACTTCCTAAGCTAAAACTTTCTGCCAAGTTTCTAGCCAATGTATTGCTAAGATTTAAGGAAAACAGACAGGTAAGTGTAAATAGGCAGTCCTTGATTGACTCATTACCTACATTTAGACTGATAAGAAAGCTATTGCCAGTACAGCCACATTGAAATCTGGGCATGGGTTTCCAAGGTTTACACACCTGCCCAACCATGCTTTCATTTCCCTCTTCAAGGTGAGTACTGAGCAGGCTATATGGGTTGCCCCACTCTGTCTGTCCTGTGACCCAAGAGAAACGAGGTTAAAGATACCTGAAGGAATTGTCTATTTTCTTTCTGTCAAAATGCTAAGCTATTAGAGCTGTGTTAATAAAATCCATCAAGGTTATCTGAACAAATTTTTCAATAATTTCATAATCACTTAACAAATGTGTGAACTGAACTGTGCTATTCCTTAGGTAAAACACACAACAGCTGACTAATATGCAGGCAAGTAACACTGTTGATTAATGCAGTTTAAATCCAGAGGGCATGTGGGTAAAGAAGTCACTCAAGGACCAAAGTCATGCAAGGACTAAAGTCATTAGAACAAAAGATGCCCGTCAGCTGTCATGAATTTATGAGGGTGTGGGAGTGGATTAAGAGAGGGATTTAGCCCCTTCAGAACATCTTCCATTAGCAGAAAGTAAAGCCTCTCTGAGTGGGCACTACTGCAGCATCTAAATTGCCTGATCTGAAAGTGCTGCTTCCTTTTAGCTGTCACCATTTCCTCCAGCTTTAACTCAGCAGCAGGTCAGCAGCAAGCACAACCTGACAGCCATTACCAAGCTACCTGTGACTGAACATGTGAGCATTTATCTTGTGTCTACTTCCATTTACTGCCATTTCAGGACAGGGAGTCGAAGAGGAGGAACACTGACAACATTTAGGGCCCCAGTGTACCTGGACTACAGTTTCCTCTGCTGGATCACAGAATACTGTTGTTTCCTTGGGCTTTCTCCAGCTGTGTCTCAAGAAGAGCTGTGCTAGCATAGAACAACTTGACCTATAGACTGTGGCAGGCAGTGCCCAGTTTCTGGTCTGGGTTCAGCAAGAAGGGATTTACATGGAGCCTTGGCCCCTAGGGTTCACTAAAGACAAAAGGCTAGTCAGATAATTCTCACCCATCCCTTGATCTTGTTCCTCTTCCTTCCCTCCCCAGCTGATAGAAAGCTCTGTGATGATGGATTATAGAAAATATAAGCATTGGATGGAGAGAGCCACACAGAGACAATGTTTCACATGCCTGGTCTTGGCACCAACCTCACCTCAGAGAGGTGATAACGCAGAGCATTATCTCAAAGATGAACTCCACTGCAGCAACATGCAAGAGAGAGCTCACTGTGTGCCCCCGATGAAAGGAAAAACTGTTCCTTATAAGTACTGTCATCCAGAGCAGTGTCAAATCAAGGAGAGATCAGATGCCACCATCCCCATGTATACAGATGTACTGTGGAACAGCAGGTTCAGTGATTTTCCAAATCCCACTTCAAGATGATGTGAATGAGCCAAGAGAGCTGTGCCTGGGTATGCAAGTGTAATGCGGTACGCTCAGTGTACAACCAGACAGCTGGTTTCCTGAGGAAGGTTGCTAAATTGGCCAGAATGTAGTGGAAAGAAAGAAGATAGTTTAGCAGCTGGCAAGGGGAGAATAGGAAGGCAGACCCTTTGGCACCATGCAGCAATGCCTCAGTGACAAGATGGCTCTTGGTTGGCACTAAGAAGAGCAATATGTTCTGAGACAGGCCCACACCTCTTCTACACCTTTCTGCAGCCAAGAAACTGCCTCATAAAATTATTATTGTACACCTGCATAGAAGTGATTCGGGATATTATTAAGAGGCTGACTTAATCATCAGGATTTAGGGCATGGCTAGGACTACTCCAAGGTGATAAGTCAGAGCGTACCAATTAGAAAGAATCATGTGCAGCTCCAGCTTGATTTAAAAATCATCTTAAGTGAATCAGAAAGCAGATGTGCATTTAGCTGATAACAGAGAGGAAATTAAGTCTCTAAGACCCAGCTAGGGAGGCTGAAGGAGAAACAGAATTAACTAGGAGCAACACCTTGTGGCAAATATCTAGGGCAAAACCTCTTCTTTCAAAAGTAAATTCAGTTGTCAGGAGTTAAAAGCAAAGACTGGGGGAAGCCCATGTGGGACCTGAAGTCTCCTATAATCCTGTGCACACTTTGTTATACTGGATTATATAAACACAAGGGTGAACTTGAAGCTGGATCCTCACTCACTATGGATCAGTTCAACTGCCCTGAGGACCTGTGATGACACATAGGGATCTGCTTGTTTGCCTGTATAATCTGTGTTTTAATGTTAATGACTGAGCCCATTTTTACAGATATTGCAGGGAGGATGGGTTTTTTAACTTGACTTCTAGGTAGAAGTGCCAAGGCTTCCTGCTGCATAAGGTTTCCTCCGACTGCATGTAAGCAGTATCTTCCTCTTTTGGTGAGCAGAGTACTTAAGCAGTGTTTGCCATCAAATGGGAAAACTCTGGGAGTCTTTTGCTTTGCAGGCATTGTTTCTTCAGTTCATTATCTATTTATGGTTCTTGCCTTTGATCGATGTTTGTATTTAACCTTCTATTTCTTAATTTGTAGGTCAGTCCACATTTACCATGGTTAATTTATTAGGGCAGATTCTTCTTCTCAGTCAGCTTGCTGGGGGAAGAAAGTGTATTTAGGAACTGTAAATCATTCCAAGCAGATCTCATCTAGTAACCTTAGTAACCAAGTTACATACTGAAAGAAGTAATATTTTTATGGTGATATTTTTTCAGTGTGAATAATAGGAAAATAATGCTAAAACAGTACATTTGGGGATGGACTTGCCAGTAAAAATTGCTATACAAGCAACAGTCTTGTTTCAGAGAAAAATTCTAGCCAATCCTTTTCTACAACCTCTGTAAATTGTCCCAGAGCAAAGCTTTTCTCCTGTGTACACAGTAAGCTAATTCCTCTATTACTGGATCTTGTAATGCAGAATCCAAGCATATTTTATAGAACCCTGAGTCACAAACATCATTAAACTGTAATGCACATGGATTGTCACTTCTATCAAATACCACTTTCTATGACAAAGAATAGGTAAATGCTTTGAAAGACAACAGGAATCTTTTTGACATACCAAGATAATCCTGAGGGTCTAGATAAGCAT
Organism: Agapornis roseicollis; assembly: GCA_002631895.1. NCBI lineage: Eukaryota > Metazoa > Chordata > Aves > Psittaciformes > Psittacidae > Agapornis > Agapornis roseicollis. The sequence goes on from NDXB01010447.1 coordinate 287,210, forward strand.
GTCCCAGTTCTCTGCATGATGCCAAATGTAAAACTGCCATTAGAAAAATCCTCATCTAGCCAGGAAGCACCCAGACTGCTGACTTCAGAGGTGTGATTCCTTCCACACTTAAGTGTCACAGATGCCTAGTGGTTAGGTTTTTGCAAATACTCCTTCCTTGGGTTTAACACCTAGTCTATGCCCAGCTGCAACCCCTATGGTGAAACTAGACCTTTAGCTATGATGCTCAAGACAGCTGATCTGAGAGGTGCTTGCAGAACATGCTTAACTCATGTTGCATGCTCAGACATCATTCTATCTTCAAACCAAGTGGTGGGAGAAAAATGGGGACTTCTTTTACAACAGCAGGTAGCCAGACTCCCTCTTCCCCCTCTCACCAACCTAGGAGGCACAAGACCTCATCAGGGTAGGAGGCAGACCCACACGTGCCATGCCTCACATCCAGTCTACATCTCCTAATTTGTGTGGATTTTCACCCTTCCAGACAAATGAGGGAATGAAATTTTGCCTTCTTGCCTCTTCAGGAAGCAGCTCTAGCCATTGCCATCAGCACCTCTCTTCATTTCTTTTAAGGAAAAGCCAAAGACTCAGGTTCTGGCCCTGAACAGGACAACTCCTGAGGGATGGAGGTGCCACCCTGCTGCCCCACAGGCACACCCCTAGGCTCAGCTACCTTTTAGGTCAGCGTAGGCCATCTTGTCAGCATGCTGGTCTGGGAACTCAGGCGCAGGACTTCCCTTGCACACAGGTGTCTAATGCAGGGCTCTAGGTCCTGGATTGCTCATCTTGTTGTAACATCTGACATTTAGACACATCAGTATCCTTTCTGGGTCTAGCACACTGGAGCTTTTCTCAGCATACTGTGAGGTTTTGAAAACAAACCATAGCCATGGTGACTCTTCACAGACACAAGGGTCACTAAATCAGTTCTAAGCAAAGTTTCATCACACAACCTGTCATGCTGCTACATCCGTGATGAAAAGATTTGCTATTCAGTACTGTGGCCCTCACAAAGACTGAAGAATTATTTGGGCCAAGAACAGCAAAATGCCATGGAAACTGAAGTGGAACATAATGTGTTCACACAGGGCAAGAGTCATTGGCTTCCTCTGCACAGAAAGTGCCATCAGCTCTTGAATAACAACAGGCAGTCAGGACTTCGTCTCCTGCCTCATCATAAAACTAGGCTAATTACATTCTCTATTACTGTGCTCATTTACTCAGTTGTCTTTGTGGTCTTCTCCGGGTATGTGATGAGCATCACATCTGAAATCTGAAGCATGCAACAGGCTCTGTGTCCTATCTCTGTAAGCAGCAGGTTGGAGATGGGACTGACAAAGGCACTCAGCAAGAGAGGCAAGGCAGAAGGAAGCGGGACTAAGGGTAACTAACCTTAGAGCTAGCACAGCTTTTCTACCTGGAATAGTGTGGCATGCTCGGTGGCAGAAGTACTCAGAAGCATCTCTGCTATTTCTGAGGTGTTGTATGATGCCAGAGAGAAACTGCAGGAGTTGAAAGCATTCAGCACCTGAAAAAAATTAATTCTTCAAGATTCAAAGCCAACTATACAGATCTTTCCTTGCCCAAAAGGGGAATTACAGCACTTCTTTCAAAGACCCTTAAGAGAAATGAGGGTAAACTTTTAAATGTTGCTTATCAGCTTTGAAGCTTTCCCAAGAGATCTTTTTCTGTTTACTTCCCCCCCTTTAAATACGGGACTGAATTGTTTTTCACCATATAAGTGTCAGAAAAGCCTTGCATCAGACCACTTGAAGTTTAGCTCTCCCATGCTATCAAGACTGCGAATTAAAGTTTGCTTTTGGCGAGCTCAAAGTCTTGGCCCCTATCTGCTAAATGCATTATGTTTCCAAGGAATTTCACAAGCTGTTCCAGATAAGTGCACAGTAAGTAGGTGAGGCAAATAGACTTATGGCTTCTGTTTTTTTCCCAGCCAAGTTTTTCATCTCAAAAGTTACAGCACAAAATCACTTGGACATTTCTGTTACCAGTGACTTCTAGACTGTGGTGCTTTTCAGCAGCTAGCTAACAAATTGCTGGAGAAGGACACAGCAGAACGAATGTGGCCACAGCACCACAAAACTCAGTAATGCTCTCACACAGCTTTTGTGGATGGGGCAATGGAGAAGCTCGTAAAGTCAAGCTAGGTTATTTGTGGTTGTTGAGTTACCACAACTGGGGAGCCAGAGAGAGGGAGGTGAGAATTAAGGAGGGGATAATTTCTGAGTGCGAGCTGACCACAGGTGCTGGCGCTTTTGCTCATTGTCTAGCAGAGGATGCCAAAAACTGCAGCTCTGAAAGTTTAGTTCTTAAATTCACTCACTCACGAGCAATCCTGAGAGCACAGAGGTTACATTTATATTTGTTTAATATTTATGAGCCATGAAGGTGAACGTCCATGTGAGCATGTAAAACTGAGCTCTGTTTGGCCTTGATGTTTTAAAGATAAAGTGCTGAATTTGAACCCAGAAGAGGAATTTGCCCAGACCCTCTTGACCAGAAAGGTGGCAGATGCTTGCCCAATTGAATTAAATTACTGCCTTTAACCTCTCGGTGCTGCTGTCAACAGTGACATCACCACTTTGCTGTGAACAGTCCATCCCCTTCATCAAGAAACTCCAGCTCCTGTCATGAAGGGGTTCATTAGTTTGAAATGAGGAGCTCTGACCCAGTTCGGACTTCTTCATAACCCTGACCTTATCAGTGATCCCATTATTTTAAGTGCTTCCTTCTTGTCAAATTGCCTCCCCCATTACTCTGATGTGTCTGTTTTCAGATGCGTCCTTCATGTAAGGAGCCAAATAGCTTCTGTAAATTTAAACACATACTGTGATCTGCTCTCCGCTTTCCTTTTACATCTCCCAGAAAAATCAAAACCAAAGAACAGCAAACCCCATTCTATCTGGCACACAGTCCTGTCCCCCATTGCAAATTATGCCCCCTCCACCCTCAGTGAAAGAGACTGTGACTTTACCTGTCACAGACCAGCCAAGGGCTCAGGCCACCCTGAAAGCACAGTGGTGCCTGATGCAGCTCAAAAGCACATTTCCAGCACACGTGCACTGAGTTTGGCTTCCCAAGAGCAACTGGTGGCAGAATATAAACATACATAAGTCTTATTAAGAATAGCTTCCTGGTCACTGCTTGTTTCTCTTGACATGAAGCTAATATTAAGTCTGCCATCCTCTATTCTCTGTGAACACATGCTCAAATAGGTGTGGATCTCCCATTAAAGCACATTGGCATCAGCTGGCAATGACTGTCAGCCTGTGCCTCTGTGCCTAATCAGCGTGGCAATTGCGGAGTATTTGCTATGGGCACTCTACATCTAATAATACTTCAGCACCTCTTTAACTGCTTTATCCATTTTTACCCATTCGAAAGCCTCAGGCTCCCAATGACAAGTAGATGGTAAGTGGAGCTTGTAAATTAAAAACCTACCTGCTGCAGGCTTTTAGCATTAAAGGACTCCAAAGTTCCCTTAGTTCATACTGTCTTCCATTAACATCAACTCCATTGTCAGCATGTAAATCTGGTGGCATTATCTGCCTATTAAAAAGTCTATCACAGGTTTCAATTTGCTAGCACTATCACTCTCTAGTGTTAAAGAGCAAGTTCAGAGGACTGCAAATACCCAAAGTGTTCTGCCCAAGGAAGATAAACATCCATTTTTAAATCAATGTTTGGTGACAGAGAACTAGAAAGACTTAAAAGAAAGAAGAAATTAAATTTGTTTGTCCTGGGATAAACAGGTTGCACTTAATGGGCTTTTCTGATAACATAGAGGAGGCAGGGTGTCCAGCCACAGCCCCAGGAGGTAAGAACAATATTCTTATCTCAACTCATCTATTGATCTGCTGGGCGGCCTGGGGCTTGCTGACAGCTGTTACTCCTGGATCTCTCAGCTGCTGAGAGGACCAGGAATCAGAACAAACTGAATGTATTTGAACAGCAAGGACAGTCATCCAAGCAGCCCACCCTTAAAACGTAGATCAAAATCTTTGCTTTTTTCCAGCCTATGATGTTCTCTGGGAGACTGTTCTCACTGCAAGCCTTATCCAAGTAAGTTTATGATGGTGAATAAATGGATGGTTCCATTCTCATTCTGGTCTGTCATGTTTTTGAAAAAAATAGAGAGAACACATGTAACAGCTTTGAAACAATGAAAACCTGGTGTCATACTGAATGCATGATACACAAACCTTTTTAAGTTTGTGATTTAAATCTTACATTTTATGACCCAATCCATGGGAATATTACATATCCCATAGGAATATTACATATCCCATAGGAATATTGTGAAAAGTAGCAAGGGAATCACTGGGGCAGGCAATCATTTTTCAGGGGATGAAGTTGGGCCGTGTTCTGTCAGGGGATTTGGGAGAGCTCAGTTACCATGTAAGTACAAAGTCCTTTTGAAATGTCAAATTTGGGTGCCAAGCCTGGCAGGGTAGACTGATTCAAAGACACAGGGCAGAACACTTCTGGAGTGCTGAGGTAATGTTCGCTGCTTTGGTGCATATAAAAAGCATAGAATAAAACCCAGTTCAAATAAATAAGATCATCTTTCTTATGAAAGAGAAAGTGATATTTAGTATTTCTCCCTCAAGGCTTATAAGCAGCTGCCACTCAGGCGGAATAGATAATACAACTTTCAGACTAATCCATGAAATCAGGAATTGGAATACAAACCTTTCCAAATGTTTTTCCTTCTGGGTACCTTCACTGCTCATTGCGGTGGCTCCACTGCAAAAGGGGGCTGTCAGCCCTCTGCAAGATGCATTCAAAATTGTCGTGGAAGTCTGTCTAAGAATGGAAAATAGAAGAATATTTTAGATAGACAGAGAACTGCATACAAGAATCACTGAGGATCAGTTTATGAATATGTCCTGGGGTTATTAAAGTCTCCTCATGCATTAATGGCATCCCACACTAAAACCAGGTAGATTTTATCTTTGTTGGCAGGGATCAAATTCAGATACTGAGCAAATTCAGAGGCTTGAAAAGCCGTGCAGGTCTTTGCTAACTGCTGGCTTTTTTCTCAGTAACTTCACAAATGCACTGGAACTTCCCAGAATCCTGTAGCTGTGGTAAATGTGCATGCCTTGTACTCCTCCTAAGCTGAGTATGGAATCCTTGCATCAGGCTGGCAGCCCATTCTAGTTCTGGACTGCCCTCTGGTTACCCTGCTCTCCTAACTGCTGCAACTATCCCGGCACTGGGAGCACACCCTGCACTCAAACAGGCTGGGAGCACAAGTGCCTCAACAATGGGCAATGTCAGGGATAGCCACAATGAGTTCCACATTCCCCTGAGCTGTGGAGAACCATTTTCTGGGGTCTTCTGAGCCTTAAGCTTTGGGTGGGATCAAGGAGGGGAGATAACAAAGCTTGTTTTCAGTGACCAACCTACTTACGTGTGTGGAGAAGCATCGTGGCAGGGACAGCTGTGATACTCATGTTATCACTCAGGCATCCTAATTCTGGCTGCTTCTCTGACCTAGAGAAAGGCATAAGCAGAAAACAGCTAATTAACTTTCTCAGTTGGCCAGGGAACCAGACTGATAGGTTTTGGAGAGAATCACAGCCTTCAGGCAGAGACTGTGGGTGAGAAGAATAAAAAGTGGTGAAGTAAGGTTTTCCATAAGAAAACTAACTTGCTGATGTACTGTGAAAAATTGATAATGAGTAGTGGTATTGCAGCATTCAGCTGAATTGCTTCCCAACAAGCTTTAGTGAGCAGAAAAAGGTTTAATCTCCATTTTCTCTACCAATAGGTGAAGACTATGTTTCTTCCTAGGTCAAAAGTGGAGAACTGAACTAGAGCAAGGTGGGAATGAATTCATTGATCTCAGGAACCTTCTTTTGGTATCAGAGTAGCCACTTGCTTTCCCTTGCTTCCTTCGTCTTTCTCTCTACTCTGCAATAACACTTAATTGACTGAGCTTTAGTCATATGGATGTTGAGAGAGGTCTTTGAAAAGCCTGCATTTGTGTAGGAGCCAGCATACTTATACATGGGAAATGTCATTCCTTACAGAGTCGTTCTTTGTCTTACAATCAAACCCAGGCACCTGAGACCACACATTGACCAGTCACAGCCTGGGCAGCATGAATCGATCAATGAAGTCTGCAGAAAATCTGCTGAGGAATATTTGGTTGGACTTTCCAGCAAGGAGAGACTAGAGGTGCCTAGAGACTACAAATTACTTCATAAAAATAGGCCTGTGCATAACTCACGAAAAAGAAGATAAGTGAATAATTCATCATTATTTGCATTGTAGTTTAAACAAACCAGATTCAGTCATGTGGAGGAAAGGAAACCTTTCGTCTCATCCTTTTTCTTGCAAACTAAGCAAATTAAATCCAAGAGTTATGGTGAGATTATAAATGCAGAAGCCAGGGTGGCATGGGATAGGAGAAATATTAAAGATTAGAATTTTACTTTGTGTATATAATTCTAGAACTTGAACATTTTTCTTTCATTTTTTTAGGAAATTTGGCTTGGAATTTTATTACCTGTGGTATTGTACTGCAAGGCAGCAGGCAATCCCTGCAGCAAATTTCCAAGGGTCTCCTTAGAATATGTTCCTCTGAATAAGTTGAGAATTTACTTAAATATGAGAATTAGTAAGGCCCAAGTCCTGGGGAGGTCTTTCAAAATGAAATAATAATAAAAAAAGTTGGTAACACTAGAAAAGTATTTGATACACCCTGGTTGCAGCTGACTTTAGGTTATATCCTTTAACCTGCACTTTCATATGCAATGCATGTCATCTTGACTATACATTGAGAGGTGTCCCTGAGACCCTGCCACTCCTATGATCCAGTGCGATGACACTGATGCGGGTGGCAGTAGCGCTGTAGGGGCTCCATGTAACATGTGCTAGCCAAAGGAGACATGTATGCTTACTTGGATTCCAAAAGTAAACTGACAATATTTACCGCAGTTGTTCTGAAGAGGAAAGGGAAAAGAGAGTCAGGGTGGCCAATTGAGTTGCCAGTCAGTCATTATCTGCAGTGCTGTGTGGTGCATTACTGGTACAGGTATTGCACTTGCCAGTCCTGCAGAAAAGCATGGCTTCAGTAGCGCAAATATTGGATACTTTGGAACACACTCAACCGTGACGAAGAGAAAGGTGTTTACCATTGCTGGAAAAGGTCTACAAGTGATGCTCACTACCAATTTATTTATTTATTTATTTATTTATCTTTATTTTTAAATTACTATTATTTTCTTTAAATAAGCATCCTCGAGTAATTAACTTTTAGACGAACAATTACATACCTTAAAGAAAGATTGCCTGGACCCAAAAGTTGAACCCCAAATTTTCAGTGACCCTTGCTCATCTAAACTTCTAATTGAAACAGGAATGGAGACTACATCGAATGCATTTAAAAAGGAGGTGAGAGCATGCTAACTCAGTAAGTTTCTTTTTGATGGCTTAAACCAGATGTGGAACATCCCTATAGCATAGTTTGCCTCTCCTATCTGATGTGTGTTTACTTCATGCTAAAGTTTTCTGGGGCACATACCTTAGAAACAGTTTTAGAGACGAAGAGCTCTCTGCTGGGCATATCTGAAACTGCTAGGCCTAGAAAAAAAATAACTGGGACTTCATATTCATTGGGTTTGCTGGCAAACCCATGCTAGAGTTTGTCACGCTGTTTAAACAAAACCACACAACTTGTCCCAAGCCTGGAAGGCTGGGTTTTGTCTGAGTTGTATTGTACATGTTTTGATTGTCTAGGAAGGATCTCAAACATAGCCAGCTGATTTTGGTAGATTAAAAAATACTGCATTTCGAGCCTGCAAAGCTGCAACTCTATTAGCTGTTTCAAGCACCTAAAATTACATGCCAGCAGGTCCCCTGCTCTTGGTAATACTCTTATTCATTATTCTTCTGATGTGTCCAAATTCCAAGATAAAATTATAAACTGAGTAACTTGTATTTAGAAAGGCCTAAATACCTAAACTCATTATGCAGGGAAGATTATCTCGGAACGGCATGTCATCTCTAAAGTGGATTTTTATGCAGCCTGGGATTCAGAACCGCATTAGATTTAAGATTATCTCACATTGGACCAACACATTGTTACAGACTCTATTTTAAGCATTCAGAAGTGTCATTATCACTATTATTATTGCTCATTAGCTAGACTAATAGGAACTCCAAGCTCCTGCCAAGGTTATAGAGCCAGTACAAAAGGAACTTTACAGTGATCATATATTTTGCAGCTCAAAACCTCTAAAATCTTTCAAAAGAAGACAGTCCATTTTCTTCCAATTCAGCTCGGAGGGGGTTTTTTGCTTTGTTTAAAAAGAATAAAGCATCATATTTTAAAAGATATACAATCAGACCAGGACTGAAAACAAATGTAGCAGTATGACCTGCTGGGATATAGAAGGTACAAGAAATTATTTTCTGAACGGTGTTGCAACAGAAAACAGATTTGGAAAAGATAAAGAGGAACTTTCTCATTAAATAAAAGGACTAGAGCAGAATCTGAATCGTCAGAGCTCGCCTGCCTTTTCTGTCTTTTTTACACTTTGTCTCAGCCTTAGCCTTGGCAAAACACCTGCATTTGGTGTGGAGTTGTTATCTTTCAGGCAGCCCATAGCTACGAAGAGAATTGGGAAGGTAAGCACAGGTGTAACAAGATAACATATAACACACTTCACTGTGTTATAGACAGAGTGTCAAATGGACCCAGCATCAGTGAGTAAATGGTATATGAATGCATCCCCCCTCAGCTGCAGATTTGGTTGTGCAGGGACTCCCAGTTTGATGGCAATGTCTAAAGAGAAAACAGGTGACAACCAGCTTGGCACTGGTGTGTCAGGCAGGCAGAATACATCCAGCTCCCCGTCTGCAGTGACCTACAGAAGGGTGCATCTATCTATTGGATGCAGTTTAACCATGACCAGCTTCCTTGGGGCCTTCACAACCCTCCTGTGAAACTACTGGTCTAGCTAAGACTGGGACAAAGGCTTCAGTCATGCACTTCCAATGCCTGAAGAGACTGCTGATCTCCTGAGCCACAACAAAGATAAGTATGGGGAGCTGCTTGCCCTAGACATTCACACCCAGAAGTACTGCCAGGTGGTTTAACTGAGGAGCTGCTACATAGGAAGAAAGCGTGGTGTCTGCAGTAGAAACTGAAGGGAGCTCCTGGCAGATGGAGCACATCATGGAGTGAGGGGGTGTCTCAGGAGCTGGTAAGGGGGTGAAAAATGTTTGGGACTTGATGCTATCAAGAAAAAGCATAAAAATGTCTTGCTTCCTTAGCATGGAAATTCATCCACAAGGACTAAACTAAATTCAGTTGCGCAGAGGACACATTTTTAGGAAGGCAGTAATGTGGTTTAAAATATGCGAGCAACAGGGAACTTACCACACAGGCAAAGAGATTCAAATGGTTAACTGCCCTCATAGCTAGAAATGTACTTCTTATTTCTGATCCAAACTCACACCACTTCACTGCCTCAGTGCTGAGTTTCACTTACTGATTCTGTCTGCTGAATTTCAGAGCCTTCTACTATCAGTAGTTCTATTATGTAGCTATAAAATAGTTATCAACAGACCACGTTCAAGTCACCTCCTAACCTTCTCTTTGATAACTAAATTCTTGGAGGATGATTTTTTTTTACATTCATATTGCCCCTTTTTTCCATGTTTGGTTTGGTTTGGTTTGTTTGGGTGTTTTGGGTTTGGGGTTTTTTGTTTGTTTGTTTTTTTTTTTTTTTTTTTTTTTTT
>NDXB01010447.1:297198-339843 GCA_002631895.1 Agapornis roseicollis
TTTTTTTTTTTTTTTTTTTGTTTGGTGGTGTTTTTTTTTTCTTTCCCTTTTTTCTATTTCTTTGCAGTTCTTTATTATCCCTTCATCATTAAGGACACTAGAACTAGAAACAAATGGCAAGGCTCTCTTTGGCAGAGATGAATCTCAGCTTCGACAACAATGGTGTGTATCCTCCTAGGTGTTAACCCAAAGCCAGTGTCTGGTTGTTCTCTGAGCCCCATTAGCATTTGGGAACCTTCCCTTCCCTTGACCATACTCCACAGCACCTCATACATTTCAAGTGGGAGTGCCTAATGAATGGGTAGGTTTCCAAACCTACCTGATGGCTGAGTATGAAGCATCATGGCAAATATTAATTGGGAGTCTATTCTTGAACATATGAGACAGCAGGGAATAAAGAACAAAGTCAGTGTGGGCGAATTGCCTGGAAGCAAAAGACAGCCACTGACTACATCAAGTCACCTACTGTGTTAACATGCTGGACTTCTATTATTTCTTTTGGGTTTAGTGGGAATTTCTTCCATACATAAAAATATTTTCAGTCATGCAAAAAAGAAGAGTCCAAGTTCACCCACTTTTTTCATGGCAATACAGATGCTCACTGAATGTGAATGGAGTCCTGTTCACAAAATAATAGAAAAGCAGAGATGGGGCAGTATGTCCAGGGACCTTCACTGTGATTCTTTTAGCAGGGTCCTTGAAGCACTCAGCTTTTTCTTTTGAGTAGTGACAAGATTTAAAAAACATGAGACAAAACATGCTTGTTTCATCAAAACAAAGTATGGCAAGGTTGAACTGGGGACATGGGCCGCTTCTGTCAGGGCAAGATGCACAACATGCATTAAACAGAAAAATGTCGAGGGATGCACTTCTGGAGCAGTATGGTGACAGAGGTTACCCAGAAAAATCAAGGCAGTAAATAAATTAAAAGTTGGAGCTTTTTTCTTTCTTTTTTTTTTTATTTTTCTTTTTTGTTGTTTTTTTTTATTTTTATTTTTTTTTACTAAGCTCCTTGTTTCCAGCAACACCATCTGTGATATCCTGCTTGGTCTTTATAAGGTACTCTCTAAAGACAGATAATTATGAATTTAGTAACAAGATAGTACTTTTAATATTTTCTGTAATGCATTTCTGAAGTCACCCATGTTTTCAGAAGACTGTATCAGAGATAATCAGTGGGAAGTCAGGAAAGTGGTAATAAATATGTGTGGTAGAAAAGCTAATCAAAGGATCTTGAAGAGAAAGACAAACCATAATGGTGTTCTTCACCCAGCCCCTTTCCTTTACTCCTCTAAGAGCTGGTAATGTGTTCATGTCCAAGTAACCAGTCACAAGAGCAATAAAAGCAGTCTCCACCATGAGGAAAATGAGCAAAATAGAGGTATGTGAACATGAAACAACATCAAAGAAGAGAATAAACCATTTCCGCCCTTAAAATTTTAGGATAGCAGTGGCTCTAAATGAGAAACAGCTTGTGTGAGCTCCCCAGCACACTGTATTAGATCACCTTACTCTGAGGACAACGCAATGGCCCACTCTGCAATCTGCACAAGCCAGCCTGAGAGGTGGTACCATGAGGAGCAGGACAAAGAAAAGTCTGCCCTAAATCTGGAAAGAGTTTGTGACAATTATCTATTCAGAAATACTTCAAGCACAAGAATAGCGGCCAAAGCACAGCTTGTAAACTGCCGTCATTTATTAAAGTGAGAGTGTCTTGAGAACTAGGAACTATAAAAGTGAGCCTCTGGGAAAAAGAAATGACCAAGAAATGAAGGAGTCAGAGAGAGATGTTGTAAAAGGTAAACCATTTCAAAGAAGTTAAAGATAAAAAAGTCCTGCTAGGTCATGTAAGTCAGTGCCCTTCTGAAGTGCATGAGAAGGAGACAACAACAGAAGAACTCTGGGCTCGAACATCACACACTAGCCAAGGTCAAACAGCAACAAATTAAAGAGAAAATGGGCACCCACCTCCAGGGACGGTCTCTGCCATGACCCGAAGGGTTCTGGCAACACAGGGCTTGCTTAATCCTGGCACTTATTATGTCTCTCTTGGAAAGAGACAAGCATCTTGGGTAGACAGTCATAAATATCTGCCCTAAAGCTATTCTTTTTCCTTTGCTGATAAATAAAAGAAAGTGAAAAAAGTCCAGGTGTAAGAGGACACCAGGTCAGTGTGGGAGAGGTGCGACAAAATTCGGTGATGGATTAGGTCCTTCAAGCCCATCTCTCTTTCTAACTATTTGCAGGAATAGATCAGTGACTGTGACACAAGCTGCTTCACTCTGAGGTAACAAAGCTCAGAAATGAGCAGCAACAAATAGAAAAGAAATTGGAGAAAACAGGAGCAAAGAGAAATGGCAGTGACAGGAAAAACTCAGCTGAATTTATGCTAACCAAAGTACCACTGGGGAATAAGAATGGCTTTGCAAATGTCTCATAGGGGAAAGGAAATCTCGCTAGAAAGAAGTTTCATTAATAAGCCAGAAGAAGATGAAACAACCAGTTTTTCTTCAAAGGCAAAATTAACCCCTTACTATTTTTTTCTTGACTAAAAAGGAGAAAAAGGATGTAGCATTGGGAATAACAAATATCCTGCACAAATAGCCATTAATGTAATGCAGGTTAAAGGAACAGCTGGAAATTTTGAATATCCACCATACATGTCGGTTGGGCTGGTTGCACTCACCCCAAGGTGATGAGGGAGTTAGCCAGTTAATTTACTGAACTATTGGCAATTATTTTTGAAAGTCATGGAGAACTATGGAAGTCCCAAAGGCTGGAAATAAAGCAAATATAGTATTGATTTACACAGAAAGAAGAACGATCTTGGCAATTACTGCCCTCCACTTTTATCTTCAATCTCCAGTAGAATAATTGACCGGGCAGTACAAAAAGAGCTATTAGAAAACTTCAAGAGGGCATTGGAAACATGAGCAACAAGTGACATGGAACAAAGAAAGAATCCATTCTAGAGGGAGTTATTGATGTTTTATGCATATAAGACTAGAATCAAAAGGTAAGGGATAAAAATAATAAAATCGAAATAGAAGCCTCCCTTCAGCAGAGCACTTAAGCACAAGCTTAAATCTTTCCAAGTAAGTTTTGAGCAACCACTGGATGAAAGAACAGGCTTGTTTGCCTTCTCTAAGTTCAGCAATGAGCATAAATGATTTGCTTAATCAAGACATACAGAAGAGCAGCGGCAGAAGGGAGACTGATAAGAGACCGTATGCAAAACTACAGGAGAGAGATTGAGGAAGAAGGAGTAAAATGTTCACAGGGTTCCCTCCAGTTTTGACTGTGGGTAATACCTTCATTAGGGATGCAAAGGAGGTTGCAAAGTTTACACTCAGGTACTGAAGAAAAAGAGCAAAAACATGGCAACACATGTATCTAGAGAATTACAAGCAAGAAGTAACAAAAGGCAATCCACTGTAAAACAAAACCTGCATTCTACCAACACATCCAGGGGGAAATAACCCAAAGCAGAGTTAAGCAAGGAGAAGGAGAAATGCAGAATAAACAATGATGGCAGGTAGTTATGAAGAATAAAACTGGTCAGCAAATTGTTCACTACTTGTAACTGATGAATAAAAACCACTGTAAAGCCACCAGATCATATTGAAGAGGGGTGATGAACTTACTCAGTGAAAGGAAAGGGAGGCCCACCCTGAGAACCCTCATTAGGTACCAGGCCACCTAATTAGAAAAACTGGAGCAGGTGCAAAGAACAAAAGGCAATAATGATTGAGGTGTTAAGGTACTGTGTTTGGAGAGAGATTCTGACATTAAAGTTTCATTATACAGCGTGGCTGTGTTATGATAAGACTTCAATCGTGCCTTCCACTGCTTGTCCTACACAGAGAAAATTGCAGAAAGGATGCTGGGGACTGGTCACATACAATCACTTTTTAAGATGCCTGTACATTACTAGTACAGAAACAACTCTAACAAAAATTCTGAGTTTACCAAAGCCCAAATACCTCCTTTGAAAATCAAAAAAAGGCAAGGAGTGAGACTCTGTTGTGCTTCTTACAAAAGTAAAGCTCAGACTTCGCAGCTTAGAGGAAAGCAGAGTGATACAGATTTAAGCCACACATTCATGTTTCTAAATCAGTATGACTCCAACATTTTATATGCATATTACAGAGCTACCTTGAGATTGCTGCACAGGAAGCATAATCTCCAAAGCCCTACCTGAGACAGAAGCTAACTGTACATCTGGTATGTTCCTGGTATTGAAGATTCCTCAAGAACACTAAGTGTGACTTCTGCAAGTATTTTCTTACTTTACTTTGTCTTACTGAAGGTAATTCCCCTTTAATAATTTCCTTTATTTCTTGTCATCTTTCACTCAGGTCATCCCAATTATTCAACAATGCTCCTTTCTTTTTAATATTTAACATTTGTTTAGAGAATGCTTACTTCAGCTTTGAAAATGAGATACAAAGTAATTTTGCCAGTTTATTGAAGAAAAGTATAAGTAGATAATGGTGAGAAAATAGTGACAGAATAACATAGAAATCAGGGAATGTATATGGATGGAAAAAATGTGATATGTTAAATAGTGATATAACTACATGGCAGGAGGTCATGAAGGTGGTCAGCTATCATTTCTACACCTCTGATTTAACTCAGTTACAGGTCAGAGTTGCCAGAAATCTTCGTATCTATTAATAACCTCTTGCTGTCAGTTCAGCAATCGCTGTTAGCAGAAAGAAAAGTTTCACACACATGCCTGGTTGCCAACAACTAAACAGGTCAAAACAGGTATATAATATGCTTTTGATGGTTAAACATCAGCTCCCAGTTCAGGACTGAGACCTGCCCCTGTAAGACGTGGAGAAAGAGCACTCTGGGTGCATTCACTCTGGTATTTCCCTTTGAAAGAGGATTTACCGGGGAGAATACAAAAGACACAGAAGCACTTCCTTTTGCCTGCCCGTTGCTGCATGTTTGTATCCTGACATGGAGCTGGAAAGCAGCTGTGCTTCTACAGGTTCCCCCGTCCTTATCACAGCTGCCAGCCCCATTTCAGTCTTTCAGTAGTAATATCAATCCCCCAGCTTTCCTAAATATCTAACTGCATCCTCCCACGTAATAATTAAGGCCACAATAGCAGCAAGCAGCTATGGCTGCTGCAGGATTTTGTTTCCAAGATCTTGTTTTCATTTTCTCACAAATACCTGTACCTTGAGCCAAAACTTCCCAAGATTGCCTTATGCCTGAGGGAGGATTTTGTTTTGTTTTTTTCCAAAAGCTTGATCAAATGCTGTGCAGCCAGGTTTTTAGAACAAGGAGATAAGAAGAAAATGGATGTGGCTTTATATATATATACATATATATATATACAAAAATAGTTGCAACTTTATTTGATACTTTATATTTTCAGCAGCAAAGAGATCAACCTCAAAAATATTTAATAGGATAGTAGCTTTTACAGAAGGTATTATGGGGTTTTGAAAGTCATATTTAGTGACGCAGGGAATTTTGTGCACACGCTCTCCTGTCTCAGCGCTAACGCTTCTAAATGATACCAGTTCCAAACTGTGCTCTCTGAGAGGGATGCTCACTGGGTCAGTCTTTCTGACTTTGCCTTTTTTAGTTTTGAAATGCTTCATTTTGGATTCAGGCAGCTTTTGTGAGCTAAAGCGATCCTCGCACCTATCCGCATCCAAAACAAAGGAGTGAGAATGGGAAGAAGTCCAAAAATGCCATGTCACAGTATATATATTCAAATCCTCCAACGCATTTAAGGTAATATTAACCCAGCAAGCTAGATATTTACTCTTGACACTTTTTGGCTTGTTCTCTGCCTAGATGAAGCACTAACTTGTGACCAGTTATAGTTCTGTCCTTTTTAGGAAAGAAAAGGTAATCAGGGAATGGTTAATAAAAGCAAGCAATAGGTTATTTTCCATCAACTCAGCTGCAGTATTTCTTCAACCAAAATGCCTGACACAGCAGCCATCACATTTCTGAGAACTCTCCAAAGATTTACAACAGTTTATTCTCCAAAAAATTAAAATCTGAAGAAATGAAATCTGAGTTTAGGAGGAAGGAGATGGGGAAAGTATTGCCTGAAGGATTAAAAGCAAAAAGAAACCCTCAAACCCTCACTGAAAGTCTGGGTAATAAAGTCAGAGTCTTTCAGCTTTGCCTGGAAATAGCATTCATTGGTGGCATTTTTCAAATACATACATGTTTTAATATTATAATATTTCTGCTGTTCTGTGAGGTATTACTGACTTCGCCATAGTCTGGCATTCCTGAGGAAGCAGTCTCTGGTGCCATCAATGGGCTTTAGCAGCTACAGGAGGAAAGCCTCTAACTCACAAGGTGAATTAGAAGCCAGGCAGCACTGTGTTTAGTATCCCCCTTGGAAAGGTGCATATCTATTAGCAATATAACATTCAGGAGTACCTTCAGAGTCTTAGCCTGGAGATCCCTAGGCCATCCTATTTCCTCATGACTTTTGGAGCTCGCTGCTCCCTTCCCTCAGATGCCCTGAGGCAAGCACACTGGCACCCTGAAATGGCTCAGAGCTGACTTCCATACCTGCCATGCTGGCTCATCCCGGTGGTCTCTGATGCACAAATGAACTGGCAGTGCTGAAATAAAAGATGAGAAATTTTTAATTGCGTTCGATGAACTATTATGATGTTGAAACCTTTTTACCTCTTCAGCAATTTTTTATTAGCTTTGCTGCAAAGAGCATTTAAAAAAAAGTAAAAGTAGTTCACGGATTTTTTTGGACTTTGCTGTGATTTTAGGGTTGAGCTAAATGTTAAATCACAAAGGACTAAAAATATTTCCGACCATATTTCCCTTAAATTTAGACTGGTGAAGAACAGTGTCATTTCATTCCTCTTTTCTTGGCACTTGTCAGACTGCATGGCAAACATTGTGTCCAGTTTTGTGTACCTCAGAAATTAGGATGCTGACCAACAGAGTGAGATAAGCAAGGGGTCACTGAGATGTTTGGGGTGGCAACACTTGGTGCATGAGATGAAGATGAAGAAACAAGGCTTGTTCAGCCTAGGGAAGAGGAAAGAAAGCTTTAATAGACCTACTAGCAGAGTGCTAGTACTTACGAAGGGGTAATTGAGAAGATGGAGCCAAGATCTTCACTGAGATGACTGTAGAACAGGATAGCAGTCATAACCTGAAATAGGGGCTGTCCAGACAGGATGTAAGGAAAAACCATGAGGACAGTCAGACTTTGAAGTAGATTATCCAAAAAACATTGTACAGGCTCCATTCTTGGAGGTTTTCAGCATCTGACTGAGTAAAGCCCTGGGAAGCCAGGTCAGAATTCAATACTGACTCTGCTTGGCACTGGAGATAGGGACCTCTCTAGAGTCCTTCCTTTCCAGACTATGTGGTTCTGCATTTCTCCTAGGCACTGCACACTACTAATTGGTAGACACTGTGGCCACTGCATGTGGTGAATACATACAATGGTTATCTTGATGGAGCGTAAGGACTGGGAAGAGCCAGGGAAGTTTTCCTTTTGTATGCTGCACACCTGGGGGTTTCAGGAAACATTACTTTCAAGCCCCAGTGCTTCTATAGGTATCCTTGATGAGTCTGAATCACTTTGGCCCTCAGATTCTCTTTTGCAAGGCAGGAACAGAAAGAAGCAGAAAACTTTCAGGGATTTTTAAAATCTAGTGCCTCCCTACTGAAAGCTTCTTTGTGCTCTTTTCCATTTACAAAGCCTGTTTTAGCTGGCATACTCTTAGAGGCTCGGCTATGCAGCTAGGGCTCACAGGTAACAACTGTTTCCCTAAGTATTTATTGATGTGCTTTGTTGCTCTGTTTGGAATCACAGGCTATTTAAAAACAGTATTATTGCAAGGAGTTGCTTATGCAGTGATCCACTTCTGCAAAAGGTGCTTCCCCAGCCATAGCAATTCTACATCAAAATATATAATGATACGCACAAATCATTTTTGTGGTTACTAAGCAGACATATGCAGCACCACACCTGCCTGAAACCGCATGCTGAAAAGCCAGACATTTCCTCTTGCTTGACTCATTCCTCTCATGCCTGCTCTCAGGGAGGAATGGGACACATCAGAGGCTTTTCTGTTTAAATTAGGAAAGCTATTTTCAGCACAACAACTCTCTGCCAGACCAGGCAGTGGAGGTGATGGTCTTCAGGGCTTAGGGGCTGAGCTCCTCCGTGTTCCCCCTTCTGGACAGAACTCAGATGTTTCATCATCTTGGCCTCCTTGTCCATCCAAGCAACCATTTCTCCATGTAGCAGCACACAGCTCTCTGCTACAAAATTAGTGACAGTCCGAGGGCTGTGGAGACAGTCCTGAGGACCCCAAGACCTGCCCTGAACTGTAGGTAGATCCATGCACATACCAGCAGACGTGAAACAGGAGCTCCCCAATCCAAGCTCATGCTCCTACTGCATGTGCACACGGAGCCACCAGCTGACTGCTGGGACAGCTTTGTTCATCAGTGCCGAGAAGCACACCTCTGACCAAACCCAACCACGGGGGATGGGGTGACAGAAAGGGGGGCTTCAGTGCTAGTTTTAGCACAAGTTCCCAGCATTTGCTGCTGCAGCAGTCTCCCTGCCAGGAACCCGGTACAGGGGTTGGCTGCATTATTTTACTACAAAGTTTGAGGCCTAAGGGGACCAGAACAGGGTTTGATGTAACCTTCCATGTATCAAAATTACACCTTTTGTGCAAAATACAGAATGGATCTGGATTTGCTTAAAAACACCTGCTAGAAAGCACTCATGGCACAGAAACCTCTGTGCAGAGCCCAGGCTTTGGTACCAGGAGCTGCACTGCTGTCTGCCTGGGGCAGAAAACCATCTGCAGGATCTGAAGGAGGAGGGAATAATAGAAGCCTTTTCTTTCCCTCTACCGGCAGAGAGGAGAGAAGCACCACAGCCTTGTGATCCTGGGCCTGCAGAGCTGGATGTCTCGTACTTCCCTTCACTAAAGGACGTGTAGCTAAAAACAGCCCTATGGATTTTTTTATCTTGTTTTTTTAAAAGAAAAAAAATTTGCCTCCTTTAGCAGACTCTCTCTGTGCAATTGTTTAGATTAGAATGAGTGTTTACAGCCCAGTTATATTCTCTTGACAACAGGGTTTTATAATGAATAGACTTCACACACCTCTAGCTACTGACTCTCACATTAAAAGAATGGACTGAGGTTTCCAGCAGAATAATTATACACATGTGCAGTCAGTGATTAATGAGCTTTTTGAAGAGAGCTAAAACCACTGAATCATAGCATGCGACTTTGATATCAAGGGCAACAATCACAGTGTCAGGGATTTGTAGCCTTGCATAAAAACAAAAGGCCAAAATCTGTACTCTTTTTACAATCCATGCAAGCTATCAATTTCACTGCAGTGGCTTGGGGTGTGTGGCAGGGGGAATTTGTCCTGCAGTTTTATATCACTTTAACCATTACATCACCTCTGTGTCATGAGGCTGCCAGTTGGTCCAGCTGTCCTCATACTAATAAGCCTGCTCATGTAAAAGTAATGATTTACCTCTGAGCACATCCTCTGCCAACTTCCAAACCCACCCAAAATGTTCTTGTAAGGCATAAAAAGGATACTCTGGTTGGCTGGGGTTTTTGTTTTTTTCAGGCTGGGCTTGTTGATGTGCTGATGGACAGAAGATGGGGGAGTAGGGAGCCTGCCCCTGTGTACTGGAGCCATCATGTGCTTCTGACACTTCTTGCTCGCAGCAGACAGGAAGGCGAAATATGGAAACAGAGCAGAGAAGGTCACTCTCAAGTTACTTCAAACCCAGCTGAACCTCTGATCTGCTAGATGTCTTATGAGAGAGTTGAGGCTTTTTGTGACACTCTGTCTCAATTTCCACACCAAAGAGGCTCAGATAAGCTTATGCCCCTGCCTGAACCTCTGAACCTTTTGAAGTTTTCTATCACCATCGTTTTCCCTGTGTACTGCTGGTTTCTCTCATGCTGACTGAGCTCTTACAGAACTACCCAGCCCTGAAGGAAATGATGGGAAACACAACTCAAAAATAGAAGCAAAAGTAGTGTTTTCACAAATTACAGGCTGGTGCATGTAGAAGTATGGCCAGCGATTCCAGGGAAATCCTAGCATAGGGTATCTGGTAAGTATGACTTGGAGAGCACATCATTAAACCCAGGCAAGCAGTGCTAATGAACAAAGACATTCACTTGTGTTATTTTATGCTCTGCTCACACCAAGATGTCCTGCACAACCATTTAATCTGGGATGACAAAAGGAAGACCTGGAAGCAGAAGATTGTGGGCCTGGAAGTCAGGAAGAGGCTTTCTATTTCTGGCTTTGTTACTAGCTGCCTACTGCCTTGGGCAGGTCACCATACATTTGCTGTCCTGCCTTTACAAAGGGGAGTCAAAGGACTTCACAGGTCATGGTGAAGCTTTACTCATCAGTATATGTGAAGTATCTGAGACCTTCTTGCACTGATGTTGTTTCTGTGAGGGATGCTAGCAACCCTCTTGAGAAACATGAAGGTGACCTTGGTTTTATACTTTTATTCATCTTGGAACTTGTGAAGCCTGGTTTCACCCCCTGCAAATCTGGGACCATTGGATGGCTAAGATCATCACCTTTTTCTTTAGGGTAGATGGTGGAGCAAACAGAAGGCATACAGGTGAAGTTTTGAATATTGAAAATAAATTATGAGGTTGGACTGCTCCCTGCAAACTGGAGGCACATTTACCTACAGTGCCTTTTTCTGGGGCCAGGAGCGCAACAGCTATTTGTTATCAGCAATAGCGTACTGCTGCCACAATAATTGAAACAGAGTGCTCCCTCCAGGAAACACCAGGGAGCAGTGATTTTACAGAGAATGAGGGCTAGACAAGTAGGAGGAAAAAAAACCCATGCAAAATACAGATAAATACAGGTAAGAGTACCCACATACAGCTGAAACCATGACCTCATCGCATTCAGCATCACAACAAACACAGCAATGCTACAGGTGGCAGATCAGCCATGCCTATTTAGCTATAAGCAAGCAGCAGTTTTCCTTCCAGGAAAGCAGTGCTTGTCTTTTGCTCACAGAGCTCTCCCTCAGGCTGGTAAGCTTGGCAATTGCAGCTTGATCGCTGTAGTATTTTCCCAAAAGGTATCTCCTGCAGAGATGTATCTACAAAGTCCTGGTGTCTCCTGGGGTTGTCCAGCTCTTCCTTGCCCAGCTATAGCTCTGAGCATGGGAAAGAGTTAGCTGTAGATCATAATCAAGACTTATATGGCCTGAAGACAAGAGACAGATTTGCTTCTGACTTCTTTATAGGCAGGAGAAAGATAGTGTTGTGTTGGTAATAATGTTTTGGTTTATGTTCTTTTACTGTATTGCCTAGAATGGTCCTATGTAATTTCTCACTTTGTAGAAAAAGGGCTGTGTGAGTTTCCTTCAGCCACCTGCCAATATCTACATAAAACGTCCATATATATAAAGGGATGTGGACAGAGCACCAAAATAAGCACTCTTGACACTTTCTTTTGTTGTTACTAATTGGGAGCAGAGTTACTGCTCAGTATCATAGAGGCATCCAAAACATGTTGGATGCTGGAGAATGAAAAGAGAGAGCACAGTTTCCTCCCCAGGTGAGCATGATCTGGGATGCTGTGAGACATCCTGTGAAGAAACTCAAAACAAGGCTTTGACAAATCGGTATCTCTGGGCCCTATGTGCTGCAGCCTAGTGTTAGATATAGACTTCAGGTCTCAAACTGTCCCACTTGAAAAATAATCTTCCTGGTGATGTTTGGACCAAAGGAACAGTGGCAAATAGTTACAATTCTGCAATCCTTTTTCTTCATGCCTACAGTATTTCATGAGGTCTCAGAAGGGGTCTTGGATGTTAAATTCCCATTTCCTTACCAAAGACTGTTGCAGGAACTCACTGGTGGAGGGATGATAAAAGCAAGCAGTTGATTTCATCATTTTGACTTCCAAAGCAACAATAACAAAGCTCTGGGCTTCTGTTTCGTGATGTTTCCAAATGAACAGCACTTGTTTTGCAGTCACTAAACTGGGAATTTGCTGCCTCATGCTGTTCTGGAAACTCACCAAGAGGTTGAGAACCACTCTGGGGTTTTTCTTCCCTTTACATCTTTACTAGTCATAAATGTTTTACAGGCCAGATTCTGGAGTGGTGCCTCCTTGCTACCACTCCACCTGTTAGTCTTATCCAAGTCCACTTCTTCCATAACAGAAGTGTGGGGTCTGGAATGCTAAGAGGAACAGGCAACAGCAAAAGTTGTTTTAATTACCAAAGGTAAAGCACATTTGGAGGACAGATCCAAAGTCTACTGATCTGTGTGGAAGTCATTTTCCACTGCCCTAAGCAGGCTTTTGATCAGATCCCCAGCCAAGGAAATTTTCTGCTGCTGCTTAGCTGGTGTTTTGCTGTAGGCTGATTGACCACTGCACTTCTCACTTGCCTCAGAGTTGGCCCACTGACCAGCCTGGAGAGAAATGCTGGCTCCTTGCCTACTCTGGTCATGATGCCTTTTACATCCCCTCTCAATTTTCCCTGATTCTTTTCCTGTTTGCCCAACGCTGTTCCTGCTGATTCCCAGGAGAAGAGATAGATGTTTTACAGGGGAGCAATGAAGCCAAATGCTGCTACCGAAAAAGAAGTCCCTGGATCTCACAGCCCTACAGAACCACTGAAATGTATGGTCAAAAGGAGAGTGATGAAGAGTATATAAAAAAATGGAAATAGTTTTAAAGGGCCCACCAGACTGAAATTGCTCACAAATTATAAGGGGTCATCTCTGTAAGTTACAGGGGTAGTTTCTGTACTCTTTAAGTGATCCCCATCCTCCCCAGGAGTTCTGCAGACCATTTCTGTAAATTCTGATTCAAAAGACTGTTACCTGATGTGACTCCAGGGGGCAAAAGCAGCATTACTTCAATGCAACTCCAGCACGAAAAGGTTAATGAAATATATGTCACTGAGAAACCAATTGTACCTGCAGGGTAAGAAAAGGTCACACATGAATGCATGAAAACTAGGCATGCTGCATAAATTGTTGATTGAAATCTCCTTTCCAGCCGTATGTGAACACATTGAGCATAAACAAGATTGGCACAAAAAAATAAGTAAGGCTGATGATTTTCCAGATTAATAAACTGGCTGGATTTTCTTTCATTTTAATTTTCCTGCAGTATTACTTAGGTGTTAGGAAGGTCAAATACTCTTTCTGCTTCCTCTGTGAATTAAAACACTCAGACCAATATTTTCCAGGATAAATAAAATAACAGGTGCTACCAGATTCTTCTTTCATGATGTGAAATCCTGGAAGAGTTTGACAGCCTCTCCTCAGAATTCCAAAACAAATGTAACTTGGTGCCAGCATCTGGATCAGTCTGCTGCGTAAATGCTCGTGAGCACAGTGACAGCAGCATTGATGTCATTAGAGGAGCTCCTATAGAACTGTATCATACGCCTCATGGTCTTACAAATGACAATTGCTTAAGCACAACCTGCAGTGACTGCTGTTACGTTATCTTTGGAACTAAGAAAGATGCTTATGGACTTAATGAAGGCAAAGTGAAGTATTTATGAAGGACCATAAATGAAATAGGAAATTATTCCATCTAGAGCAGCATATTGGGTGCCATTGCTTTGTTATCTGGTTTCCTGTAGCACTAGTAGAAACAGTGTGTTTTAATTAAGGTTTCGCTTAGATTTTGTTGAAAAAATATCTATGGAATCAGACTCTGTTCATGTGGGTTTATTAAAACCAAGGGGTTGTGTGGAATTGCCTAAAAATTTTCCAGAATTTCCTTTTAAAAGCAAGCTGTGGAAAAGTTATGCTTTAAAAATGCAGATATACCCTTTCCATATTTTTAAATGATACTTCAGTCATTCTGTCATCATGTTTTGAAATAATTTGTCATTTAACTTTTTAACAAATTTTATGTTGTATAATATAGTAGATTATACATATTTAGGAGCTTATTTGTAGCACCTCAATTTGCCTTTTTAATGTTCTGCATGTAGCACAATATAAAGAAAAACAAGTCAAATTTGTGAGAAAACAGATATAATGGCTTTAAAATCCTTTGTTTCTGTGGGGAATTCAAGCATCTTTTATATAGCCTCTTATTCACAAGAGTGATGTTCTTTGGCAAGTCAGAGGTTCATCTTCCTCACAGCTTAGATTAAAGTCAGATGAAAAATGAAGAAAGAAAAGTCAGGAAACTCATTTAAGAAGACAGGAAACATAGAGAAAGATTTTTACCACAGCATCAACAAAGGTAGAAAGGGACAAAAAATGTTACTTGAGAGACAGTGAACATGCACATGGATATACATGCACATACATACCCATGCAGTACAGGATAACCTGTATTCAGTCTTGTATACTTAGTCACTGACTCCATTTTGGTAGTAGATGAAAAGACACACACTAAGAGAAAATGCCTTTTATCCAAAGCTTGCAACTGTAATACAGAGGATATGAAAGAAGTATCATAGAATCATAGAATAGTTAGGATAGGAAAGGACCTTAAGATCATCTAGTTCCAAACCCCCTGCCATAAGCAGGGACACCTCACACCAAACCATGTCACCCAAAGCTCTGTCCAACCTGGCCTTGAATACTGGTCAGGGATGGAGCACTCACAACTTCCTTGGGCAACCCATTCCAGTGCCTCACCACCTCACAGGAAAGAATTTCTTCCTTATATCCAATCTAAACCTCTCCTGTTTAAGTTTGAACCCGTTACCCCTTGTCCTGTCACTACAGTCCCTAATGAAGAGTCCATCCCCACCATCCCTATAGGCCCCCTTCAGATATTGGAAGGCTGCTATCACCTGGTGGAAACCAGACCCAGAAAGACAAGACCCACATAATGAATTTAATCCATGAGAGCTGCATGCATAAGTGTCATTGAATATTTGGCCCTGAACAACACCTCCAAGAACCCACAAAAATCATATAGCTCATACATGAACCAGATTTTTTTAATGTCCTAATTGAGGGCTTTATCCACAAAATCACAATTTCTTCCCTGCCTGTATGAGAATTTGCAGCTCATGTGGCATTCACTGCCTTATGTTCCTCTGCGATAACAGGTTGCAACTGTATGCACAGTAGTCTAAGCTGCTCTCAAATAACAAAATTATCAAACCCAAGTAATGCTCACTGCCACAATTTGCTCCAATAGCCATACCAGTAGGAACAAAACAAATCCTCTTTCATATCTTATTAAATGCTTTGACAATATTAGAAGAATGTCCTGATTTTCTTTATTTATTCTGTTACGTTAATAAAATGGAGAATTTTAAGGAACTGAAAAGCTTTGAAGTAAGGCTTTTCAATCCCAAACCAGAAAAGATTACTGGGAGGAAGCCTATACTCTTTACAAAAAAATGTAATTTAAAATGACCAGAGTAGAGTCAATGTCCACTCTTAAAGGCTGCATCATTCATAGAGTGCAAGGCAACCACTGAATAATCGAAAGCTGTTAAGGACCAGATTTTGCTCAGAGTAAGGTCTTTATCAGAACTGGCAGAGTAAAAATGTGCAAATACTGCAAAGATGGTACGATACCTAAGAGGCCCTGAAATATTTCTCCTCCTAAGCTACATGTCATGTATTTTGAAGGTCAGCTTACTTTCCACTAACAGCAAAAAACTGTAATTCCTGTAACAGAAGAATTAATTAAGCTCCAAGTGAGAGGTGAGTTTTCATTAATCACTCTGAAACCACTAACTTTTCCTGAACCATCCTACTGGTATGTGAAAAGGTTGCTAGACATTTCTTAAGTCAAAATTGCTTAAATTGCTTCACAACACTGACAGGACCATCCTGAAATCTCTTTTTATAAAGCACACTGTTCTTTCTCATTGAATTAGTGCCAAAAGTGCATGGAGTCTTGTCCAGACAAATTAAGCAAGAAAAATGTGGAAGTCTTGGCCCCTTCAAAATCAATTGAAGCACCTGCACAGGCATCAGTGTGCCTAGAATGTTCTTTTGCCCAAGAAAGCTCCAGCTGGAAGTTATATTTATTCTCCCTCAAACATAACGGAACAAGAGCTTTTTCCAACAATTTTGCTCCGAAAGGCATTATTAAATATATGGCTGAGTTCCTCCAGGACTTGAGCCCTGGAAGCCTGATACAAAGCTGCTCCTTGGGCATGGTGTCACCCAGTTGTATTTTTGGTTTGGAAATCAAAACGTTCCTGAGGAATAATTGTTATTGCTGTCACATGGGTGAGCTCCTCACACCTTCCCCTCTAGATGCTCTGTAAAGGGTTGCTCCTGGCATTACAATGGCTCTGGCTCTTGGCCCTCCTTCCTGAGGGGGAGAACCTTCAGATGCGATCCCATGGCTGTTGCAGGGAAGCTTTGATAACAAAACTGACTGAGATGTCTTCACTGGGAAAGCATTTCTGTTTCAGAGAGTAGAGTCAAGATGCACAAAAGGAGGATAACAAGTGGCACTGAAGTGTTCTAGGCATAGGAGCAGTAGAGTGGTGCTCAGGAGGGACACCACAGCTTATCTCTCTTCACCAGTAATTCATGCTACTGCTATAGTTTTCAGCTGTGCAGGAATAGCAACAGCAATGTAAGGAGTTTCAACCCATGTCTGCATTGATGGGGAAAGAAGGGAGAAAAATTATTCTAGCTAAGCCCCAATTAAACTTAGATTTTAAAATAATGATAAGGTAACTATTTAACCAAAATTCTGTACACACAGTTAAAATGCAATCTTGTTTCATGCAACTGAACTGAGGAAGCAATATTTAGGGTCAGCATTTTCATCTGTTAATGAAAACATCATGAAACTACAAGGCAGGGGACAAGCATTTTCGAAACACCTCAGATCAGAGTCTGAGGTACTTAGACTCCTTTACTCTAGTTTTCAGTGGTGTCAATTATGCTTTGCTACGAACACATGTTGAAATCTGCATAAATTCATCAAGTTATTCATGCACATGATGAGTTCTCAGACACAGGAGTCACAGACCTTGCTGCATCACTATCACATAGCTTCAAGGAGAGAGTATGGTGCTCACAGGAGACATGAAACAAGCATTTAGGAATAAGTATTGCTGTACCTGCCAATCACAGCCATAATACATGAAGCACGGCAAACTGTCTTTCATCTCTCTTCCCCTCTCACCACAAAGCTTTCAGCTCTCCTGTCAGCATCGCAGTGCCACCGCAGAGCTGCCACACAGCAATGTGCTGGATGCTGCTGACCACCTTGCAGAAAGCACATTCCTCAGTGTTGCTGCCTTCACTGTCACTCCTCAACCTCTTGCTAACCCCTAACAAGCCCAAGAAAGGAAAGCACCATACCACTGCTTCACTGCTGAGATGCAGAGGAAGCAAGTTTTCTTTCTTCTTCCTAGTTATTCATCAATACATATCTTGTGAATGCACCTCTTACCTCAATGGGACATAGCCCCATGGTGCTGGGGCGAACTGGAAAATGAAGACCAAAAGTACTCCCTACCACCATGGCTGGTGGCACAGCAGGGCTCGCCGCTGCTGCAGCTGACTTCACCACTTCTGTGATTGATAGGCTTGAAAGAGCTGTTCCAGTGCAATGCAGGACGTGAGCTGGGACAGCCTGTCCAAAAAAAATACCCTGTGCTTCAAAGCAAAACTGAATGTGCAGGACAATGGTCAAGACTGGCTTGGGTAAAGTCAGTTTAAACATTGAAAAATACTAGTGTATACCTTTCCAAAATAAATGCCTTTGACTTCTTCATTCAGGCATTACAGCAAGTAAAACTGAAATACACAATCTTTCCAGACCTGATATACTAAAATAAAACTTTAATCCATTTTTACAGTAAAACCACCTGTGAGTGGCTTTAGGGCAGAATTTTTCCTTGAAACATCGACTTCTAAGATGTTGTTGGAAGTTGGGGCTTAAAATGTAATTGAATAGTCACATAAGAAAATAATATGGAGGCTGACATCATTCAGAGAACAAACAGAGGCTATACATCTTATGAATGCAAATAATATTCAAAGAAATTTGAATATCAAATTCACCCCATGACTTGGTTTTGATTACCTACCTATAGCTTGAGACTCTCTTACATATTATTTTCCTTACATATAAAAATGGCAATGAAAATAGCAACGGTAGACATAGAAATTATTTCGAAGAGTGGTGGGTTTCAGATAATATTATCTTTCTTGCAAAAAGCAGCTCAAGGACATCTACATCCTAAGGTGCTCTAAAATTCTCTTTTAAATTCTGTATGATGATTACACATTTTGTTAAATTTGATAATTCTTTTCCTGGTCAGATGATTTACAGAAATTGTTACTCATATATTTCAAACAACTAAATTAGTCACAATCTATTAGTAGACAAACTGGCATAGAGAAAATAAAAGAGAAATTAATTGAATAAATTATTCATTACAATTTATTCAGTCAGTTTCAATTTAAATGCTTGTTAATCCTTTGTGGGTTCATGTAGTACAATCTTATAGTAGCCCTGGTCAGGAATTCCAATATGTGAAGTGTGTTTTTTTCTTCTAAAAACCTGCGCTTTCAGATTTACCTTGCGATGCCAAAGCTGAAAGAAAAAAAATCAGCTTGAAGCCCTCAGAACATTTGTTTCACGAGTTGTTTTCTCCAGTAAGAAAATAATCATTTGTTTCAATAATGTCAAAATACAC
The DNA here is from genome assembly GCA_002631895.1 of Agapornis roseicollis. Classification (NCBI taxonomy): domain Eukaryota; kingdom Metazoa; phylum Chordata; class Aves; order Psittaciformes; family Psittacidae; genus Agapornis; species Agapornis roseicollis. The sequence goes on from NDXB01010447.1 coordinate 315,872, forward strand.
GCAAAATACTAATACGAAACAACAACATAATGCAGTATCGCAGAAAACAGATAACAGAGGTGTCAGATTTCCTCGAATACAAAACGTAATAAAAGTGATAGCTGTTCTGTGAAAGATTTGGACAGGCTGAACTGTCTCCTGACCTTTCTGGGCTGTGCCAAAAGCTCATGCTCACTTTCCATGTCCATACTGTATGCTGAGAAACCACTGTTCAACAGTAATGATAATGCATGAATTGTCGTTTCTAAACTTCTAACTGTGAAGGTTTGCCAAGAAACCTCTCCAGTTCCACAGGCACCCTAGAAAACTGGCTTGGCTGGAGAGGTGTAAGAATACCTTGTTTCTGTGAAGACTGCCTCAAATCTACACATGGAGCTCTTAGTTGTGGGTCCATTGCCATTCCACCATCTTACAGCAAAACACCCAAGTGTCCAGGCAGAAATAAAGAAAGAGACACATTACACGAATTTAAATACAGATCACACATTTTAGAGCCCCCAAAAGGTGTAACAAAGAACAGAAAACTAAGTTTACGTATCCACCCTGGGTTTCAATGAGCCGCAAAAGGACTCACTGACTCTGTGTTTCCTGCTGTTAACAAGCTGTCTGAACACCTGGAAAGCCTCACTGCAAGAATTCAGCTCTTAAGCACAGTATCCTTCCCTGAGGACCCTCTTGATCTGGGGATATATGTTGCCTGTCCACATAAACTTTCTCTTGGCTGTAGTCAGGCAAAGCTCCTACCTCTGATTTTCTCTAGTCTATAACTTGAGCAAGACATAAGTTTTAACTCTCCTTCCAGAGGCTTATTGACTGCCCTCACCTAAAAATGAGCAATGCTTTTGCCTCTTGGGTCTGCCCATGTGGAATCACCTCCTGTCAAAATGACTAAGGGCTCAACTAACTACAGGCACACCAGTGGCTTGAAGGGAGGTTAAGCACCACCACTGACCCATGGTAGCCCAGCTCAGCTCCTTCAAACCAGCATGCCAAATAGACATAGAGAAGAAAGGTTTGCAGGAGGCCTTAGGAGAAAACAATGCATGGTGTTTGCAGCCAGGCTCTGGATGCTGAACATGGTATGGGTGAATACCTGGGGGGTCTGGGTGGCACAGCTCCAGATGGGGAGTTATAGGGGACTCTAGCAGAAAATTGCCCCATCCTCTTCTTAAAAACAAAGTCTCCTGACTACCTGAACCCTATAGAGAAAGCCAGCAAACAAACCTCAGTGGCAGCCAGGATTTCTCTCCAAAGCTGCACAGGCTTGGAAATAACACTCCTTTTCCAAGGAAATGGCATTTCTCCCTCCTCCTCCCCTTCTGGGCCTGCTTATGGGGTCCAACAAGGATAATGCAGAGTGGTGATAAAAAATGGTTAGTGTAGGCGAGCCCTCACCTTCTGCATTCATAGCCTGGCACCAGCTGGGACTGTGGTATGAAGTGCTGCCTGCTGGGCTGAGATCAGGATGGAGGTAGTGCCCAGACCCCCACACAGACAGAAGGGCAGAGATGCTAAAGCTTTCATGTACTATTGTATAATTAGGGCCTAACAGAGTCTGGTATTTGAAAGCTCACTCATGCCATTCAGTTAATTATAATAGCTAATTTGTATCTTTTATTGTTCTATGAACTTGAAACTTCTATTTTAGTGAGAACGGAGTAACAGCTGATGCAAAATGTGCTCATGTAAATAAACATGGGTTGTGGCAAATGGAGAAAGGACTTTCAACAACAACAATCAGTCTCAGTTAGGATATTGGTGGAAAAATTGCAGCACATTAAGAAAGCAATAACACTCAACAGGGTGTGCATTCATCAGTCAATATGTATGCACAGGGAGCATGCAGAAGTATGGAGAGCAGCCAGCCATGCAGGTTTAGGTAACAATTACTGTGGTGTGACATGCTGGGTCCTGCTGATGGATCACACAAACTGGTAGTGAGAAGAAAAATCCAGGATCTTGGCTCTTGCAAGCACCAAGTGCCAGTATGGATTCGCCAGGCCAGCCCGAACAAGTCACACACCACTTCTGTGATTCTGTTTTCCTTAAGGGTGAAATGGATTATACTGACTAACTTTCCCAGCGGAGTCACTTGCTCTGTACCAGGGAAGAGTGGCAGTACTTCTGCTGCTGCTCACCACTAAATAAGGATAATGTGTCCCTGTGGAGGATGGTAGGGGAACAAATCACTGTGCAGGACTGGTAGGAAAGGGAAGTCAGACCCTGGAATCCATCAGACTGGAATCCTCAGTACAGGAAAGATACAGACCTGTTGGAGACAGTCCAGAGGAGGGCCACAAAAGCGATCAGAGGTATGGAACACCTCACCTATGAGGAAAGGCAAAGAGAAGTAGGATTGCTCAACCTGAAGAAGAGAAAACTCTGTGAGACCTTATTGCAGCCTTTTAATTCTTAAAAAGGGCCTATGAGAAAGATTAGGAGAGACTTTAAGCAGGGCCTGTTACAACAGGATGAAGGATGATGGTCAATAGGGGAGATTCAGGCTGGACATGGGGAAAAAATCTTCTACAATGAGGGGTGGTAAAATACTGGCACAGGTTGCCCAGAGAGTTGGTGGATGATCCCTGGACACATTCAATGCCAGGTTGGATGTGACCTGATCTAGCTGAAGATGTCCCTTCAATGAGCAGGGTGTTGGACTAAATGACTTTTGAAGGTCCCTTCCTACCCAAAGTATTCTATGATTCTATGACCCTCCATTTAGTAATAGTGGCTGTAATGCCTAGAAGAGACCTAGCAAAGATCAGAAAACAGAGCAAGCCATTGATATTTACCCAAGGCTGATCAGTCCTGTAGTTGCCCAGGACCATGCCCCTTGGTCAACCCCAGAAGTTAGCTCTGCAACAACGTGGCACACAGGGATGAGGATTGCTCTGCTCCCCAGCAAAGATCCATCCTTCAACTGTGTAAGGAGGACCTCTGAGACATAGACAGCCCTCTCCACAGCCCCATCCCTGCCCAACGTACTTATCCCTGACATAGAATCATAGAATGGTTAGGGTTGGAAAGGACCTTAAGATCATCTCGTTCCAACCCACCTGCCATGGGCAGGGATGCCTTCTGCTAGATCATGTCACCCAACGCCCTGTCCAACCTGACCTTAAACACTGCCAGAGACGGAGCACTCACAACCTCCCTGGCCAACCCATTCCAGTGCCTCACCACCCTCACAGGAAAGAATTTCTTCCTTATATTCAATCTAAACCTCTCCTGTTTAAGTTTGAACCCATTGCCCCTTGTCCTGTCACTACAGTCCCTAATGAAGAGTCCCTCCCCAGCATAGGCCCCCTTCAGACACTGGAAGGCTGCTATGAGGTTTCCACACACCCTTCTCTTCTCCAGGCTAAACAGTCTCAACTTTCTCAGCCTGTGTTCATACAGGAGGTGCTTCAGTCCCCTCATCCTCGTGGCTCTGCTCTGGACTTGTTCCAACAGCTCCATGTCCTTTTGATGTTGAGGACACCAGAACTGCACACAATACTCCAAGTGAGGTCTCATGAGAGCAGAGTAGAGGGGCAGGATCACCTCCTTTGACCTACTGGTCACGCTCCTTTGGATGCAGCCCAGGATATGGTTGGCATTCTGGGCTGCAAGCGCACACTGCAGTCAGCTCATATTCATTTTCTCATCGACCACCACCCCCAAGTCCTTCTCCACAGGGCTGCTCTAAATCTCCTCTCTGCCCAACCTGTAGCTGTGCCTGGGATTGCTCTGACCCAGGTGCAGAATTGGAATTCACATTCAAAGTTCACATTCAAAAATAGTATCAGAACTGAAAAAATTCATTTTGAAGTTCTCCACCCATTGCATTTGCAATCGTGCTTGTTTAGAAACACTTAAATTTTCTAGGTGCTGGGTTTTCTCTGTTTATAAGCAACAAAACCAAATTGTTCTTCCTAAAGGGAGAATAAAATTAGCAAGGTGCCCAGCAGGGAACTGGGCTGGCAATCCACAAACAGCCTCAAATGCTCCAGTTGATTATTTCTCACACTTATGATGTATGTGCACATTATGTGCATAAATCCACTGTTTCATACAGAGGAAACAAAAAAGGAGCAAGATCATGGACTACTTTTCATTCATTTACCACAGACATGTTTCATTGCTGACCATATATATGCACGGCACATACACAGAAAACAGCAACAGTTACATATGGTGCCTACTGCTGTTAACAGCCTGTCACACGGCACTTCCCAGTGTTTGAATCAGGGTAGGCTCATTTGAAAAGGTGTTTCAAATCACTCAGACTTTCATTTTGTAGGAGAGGGTTATAGGACAGCTTTAATGTTATTTTTATGCACGATCATGAAGCTAAGTTCCTTTCCTTTCTCTTTTCTCCAGCTGACATCTCAGCAGCTACTTGAGAGCACAAATTGACCAGGAGTCTGCATCTGCCAAATAACAATCCTTCTTACACTATATTCATTAGCCATTTCTTATGTCTCTTCCCCCTCGCCATTCAGTAGTTATTTCAATATATTCCTTTCCACAAACTGTACTTCTTTTAGCTTAATGTAAGCCAACATCTTGAACCACAGAGAAGAAATTCCTCCTATTGTCCTACTGACAGCCTAGCACAAGCAGATCTAATATACAACACTGGGTGCAAATACAGATACAGGTTCTGGAATTAGGAGAGCACCAGGTCAAAATCTGAGAGTGCAATCTCAACATGTGCATCCATTTCACTGCTCTATTCCTTCTCCTTTCCAGCTTTCCAGTTTGTTTTGACTCTGTGTTTTTTCTACTGGCCAGTTTTCCACCTGCTCTTTTCTGAGGCTGGATACAGCCTCAGAAAGTCTTCCAGCAGCTCATGACAAGGTGAAGTGATGTTCACCTTGTCTGTGATACAGCTAGATCAATAAATCACTGAAGGGGTATCCCAACAAAGAGTAAGCTGGTTGCTCCCTAGCCCTTGCATGCCCCCATAGAAATAGCAGTGATGCACTGTACTAGGTGTCAGGATTGGCCCTAAAGTGCTTGTCCCATTCTTACTTCCAAAGCATATGTAGGCAGATTCCCACCCTCTTCATCTGTGCATCAGGAAAATGACAGAAACTGGGGCAGAACATGAATACAGTATTTTTTTTTCTTTAATATTAAACAGATGTAGCTATTGCCTTTCTATTAAAATAAATAAATAAATGAAAGCAGTGCAAATTAGAAGCCTCTGTATAGTCAGCACATATTATGCAGGAAAGCTAATATCAACATAGTTTAGTAGCAAATATCCTGTCACTATAAGCCTGATCTTGTCTCCCTGTCGCTATTTAGCTTTGCAAAAATGAAACCAGCCTTCCTGAATTTCACAAGCTAGATTTGGTGAGAATGTGCCATTTTACTAGAAAGGTTGGAGGCAAATGGGACAGGCCATCTAGGTGAGGTGAGTTTTTGTATTTCTTTGCTGTGCTCTTCTCTTTGGCCATCTTTAGATGAATTAGCATGCTGTGAAAAGCTGCCATTCTCTCTTTTCCAAGGACACCTTAGTACCTTTTGAAAGGAAAGAAAAAGAAGCTGGTCCCATGCTATCCAAAGATATTTTTATTCTGTTCAGGGAATGAGAAGCACCAGTTTGCTTCTGTGAGTGTTAACGGACTTTCCATGTGTAAAATGCACATTTGCTGTATGGATTATGGAGACATTGCCCCAGTATAGACTCCAGAATGATGACACAGAAGCAGACAGTTACATAGCAAGGAGCTGGCATCAAGGGGTGCTACTGAAGGTGTATCTAGCAATGAGGGTTAGACTAGATAACTGGTCCCCACTTCTGTTTGGTGAGCCATCATGACCTGCTCACAGAGTGGGGCTGTGGATGGTTTGGTTTAGGCTGAATTCAAGATGAAACACAAACATTATTTTGGTGCAGGGAGAGGCACTTATGTTAGTCAAGAGGTTGGCAGCCTCTCAAGATCTCAACAACCCCAATCCATGCACAGCTTCAGAGGATGGGGCTGGTGTGGGTGGAACAGGAGAGGGAAAGCCACATGAAGAAAGGAAGCAGGTCCATGCTTTGGTGCAACTCTGTCTCCTTTCCTGTATTTACACAGCAACAGGATCCCTTCATCTTTTTCAGCTTTGGATGAGGTTGAGCTCAGATTTCTGTTGCTACAGGTCAGGCCCTTGCTTTCTGCTTCTAAATGCAATACAGCACAATGTTCTATGACTCTGTAAGCATTTTAAATTACTTCACATATGGTTTTGAATGCTTGACAGATTTATATTAAATATAAATGGTTTTTATGACAAAAATACGTAAAAGAGTATCTTTGTAAATCACTGTGTTGCCTGTGAGCAGAACTTAAACCCGGGGTTTAAGTATACCAATCATAACTTCAATTTTGTGTGAGGCTATCTGAAAAACCTCTGAGGAAAAAAGAAAACAACCAGTAAACAAACCCAAACCAAAATAAACCCACATATATTTCATCTTATGGTCTACCAAGGGGTTAAGCTGAAGGACAAGAACAGAAATGTAATTTTAATTGTGCATATATTTCCTAGCTACTCTGGTAGTTTTTGCCTCATGAATTCTCATTACAATTGCATAATGCTGAACCTATCTGCTGGGAATCCCAAAGGGAAGTCTTAACCCTTTTACTTTCTTGAAGTTTATAATTAATTCTATTTCTTTAAGCGATAAGAGACAGCTTACCCAAATGACCAGTCCCAAAACAAACACTGACGTAGGTACTGTACTGTACTGTACGTGCTCCATACTTTCAATTTCCTTGCCTAGGTCACAGAGGAATATGCAAACTGGTTCAGCTTAAAATTAGAATTGACCCAAACCTTGCTATTTAAATAGGTTTTTGAAACGTTAGAGCCTATTAACCGCTGCTTTGCAGGGCAAATTCAGGGGCTTGCATTTAAGCTACTGTCCCACTGAAGTCACGGTAGGAAAGGTAGAATTAGACCATGGGTTGTTTGTTTTCCCCAGCAGTGGCTCCCTGCTAATTGCAACTGTTGAATGTATGTATATTCATTACACTATGGAGCTTGGGAAGCTGCACAGTCTACAGCTGATATGCTGAATCAGAGAGTAAATCAACTGATTAAGACAGATTCTTAGGTTTAAGAGACAATCTAATCGCACAACTTCGTCTTTGGAGCTGTCTTTCAAATCATAACACAAGGGATGCTGTAGGGAAGATGGGGACCTGAACAGGGGTCAAATGGCCTCCTCCAGCAGCAGTGGGGTAGGTACGGGGAGGCTGGGTGCATCCTGCAGGACTGATAACCAGCACAGCCACCACAGCAGGAGGACTGAGAATGCTCCTTGAGGAAAGACTCAGCATCCTTTGATTTCCCACAGCCTCTCCTGGCTGCTACCATGCTCAAGCCACAGCACAGATTCCCCCATCCTATGAGCAGATATTGGAAGGCTCCAACAGGGATCCTGCAGAGCAATATTTACCGGGTAGGAGCTAACCCAGGCCAGCGTTTGCCACTCCTACTATTTGTAGCATTATTCACCAGGATTCTGGATGTGTCAAAGGCTTGCTTTGCAATAAGCTAGAGGGAGCTAGCTGGAGAGGGTTTAACCCTATCACAAAATACCTATATCAGAAAACAAGCACATAGCTGACACTGTAAGCCATGCCTAGTGCTTGGAAGCCCTGGTGACCTTATGGTATGAGATTTTGGGTAGTGTGTGCAGGCACTGGTATGATGGGACCTGTTTCTGCTCCTTTCATTCTGTGCTACAGCACAGAGCACGCATGAAGCTGCTCTGCTGTATGCCAGCACAATGGGGCTTCTTTTCCCCTTAATACGCCTTTCTTTATTCAGCTCTCAGGTACACTGTGGGAGTAAGTGCTCTCTCAAGAGATGACTGTGAAGAATGCCTGTGGTTTCATTATAGACCACCTCTGGAATAATATCTGCCTTTGGTGTTAACCATTTCATGTCTCTGCCCTATAAGAAAGGAGCCCTCCTTTACACAAGTTCTATACCTACCTGGAATCCAAGCATGGGAGAAGAGCAAAACCTCTGAAAATGCATTCAGTGAGCTGTTTGTTTTGTGATAAATAGCACGTTATGCTGATACCTTCAAGTGTTTAACATTCATGATTCCCAATTTAAAGCCTGAAGCACGTAACGGTGTTTGCTTTCAGATTTAACTTTCTGAAACCCCCTTTGCTTGTGATCCAGACTTGTTTAATTTGAGAGTTATGTGAATCCAGCCACTGGACTGAAATTACCATTCAGGTTTGCATGAGCAATACTTCCCCCTTGCACAACAACCACCTCTGAAAAGGTGCATGCACACAGAAAAGGCACACTGTGATTTCAAAATCTGCCAAATATTTGCAAATACATCTCTTTTTAGTCTGGTTTGTTCTCAGCCTGCTCTGTGCAGAAGTGAAAAGAGTGGGAGGAAGCGTTTCTCCCCTCTTTATCTCTCTGGGTATGCCATCATCACCAGTAACACACACAACGATAAGGTGGGATTTGGAGGAGATAGGGGGACTTTCTTATTCTGCCCTAAGTTTCCTCAGACCCGTCAGCTTTGTCTTACCTTCCTCTGGCACTCCTACCCCACAGATATCCAAAACAGCAGCATGTCTGCTATGTTTGTGCAGAAGAGACTCATGCAAATGCGAACATGGTGGCAAAGTTCATTTCCAGGAGAGATCTCCAAAGTAGCATCAAAACCACAACAAATACTATGAATTGAACCTATATCAAAAGAATCTGGATTTGGGATAAATTTGGATCTCAATTGGAGCATTAAGCATTTTCTTTATCCTAGGTTTTTGACATGAAACAGCGGTCTTAGCCACCCTTAAAGCCTGCAAGAGTTCGGAGCTGTACCCTAGCACCTCAAGCCTGTGTCTATCAAGTACTACTGCTCCTGGAATACTTCATCTTCCATCTCCAAATAACCACCATGTTCACTGCCTGTGTGTTACTCTCTGTCATTTGAATTACCCATAGAGTCAGGCTGGGAAGACAGCAGAGACACAAGTAAATGAATATGAAAAAAAGCAAGTCCACAGTTTACAGTGAATTAATTCTGGTAGCTGAAGCAAAAGCAATGAAAGCACAAGCTCAGACTTTTCAGAGAGTGTCAGCTTAGCAATCATCTCTAAATGGGGACTGGACTGCACTGTAAGAAGATGTCCAGATGGTAGCCTCAAGGGCATACAGAGGGTCAAAAGCTAAAGCAAGAGAGGTAGTAGACATTATAGATTCCTTCTTAGTCTTAATAGCACCAAGGACAACTTTGCAACAAATTCATCACCTCTTCCTCACATGCTTTTGAAGAAACTATTTGAAGCTGCTTTGTACTGTTAAGTGACCATAGCACACACACATAGAAGCACTATTTTCACCCAGATTGCTAACTGCATCAACATATTGAAACAGATGTAATATATTAGTCATCCTAATAGTAATAACCAAGGGGGAGAAGTACTTCATTAGGAAGCAGAACTGGAGAAACATTTTTCAGCTGAAGTCTGAATGCACAGGACACAGCCAAAGTCAGGCTGTATGGCAGGTCAGAGAGATGGTCAGGAGCAGAGTGGAACAGAGGACTTATCCTGGAACAATCCAAAGACAGCTCTGAAAAGGAGGAGAGCAATTCAGCCATAAAACACAGCCTTGCTGGGCAGGCAGTGCTGTTGTGGTCAATCCCAAATTGACAAAGAGCTCAGCATGGAAAAGGGTGAGCATGCCTTGAAAGAATACTCAAAAAACTGGCAAAACAATGGCAAACAGCAGCATACAGCACATACTTCAGTGGCTGCAGGGCAGGCAGCAGGGACAGTCAGAACAGAAAGACGATGGGAAATAATGCCTACGCAGCGGGTTGGCAGAGTTGCACACAGGAAGCGAAGGAAATCTATAGCTCTCTTTTTCTGTCAATGCTGCTTATGCCACCAAGAAAGCAAAGCCTCATGACTAGGAGGAGGATGACTGTGGTGAATGTGAATACAAAGAATTACTGAGCATTTCAGTTAGCTGTTGACAACTATGTTGCTAGAGACTCTTTGTAGCTACCAGGTGCCACTACTGATGCTTAAGCTGCCATCTCCACCACCTGCCATCAGAGAGGATTGCCCTCTTTATCAGCTGCAAGACACCTTCCTGTGCCTGTAGGTTCAACACCTGCTGCTTATTCAAAAGGAATCTCGATGCTGATGTCCTGAATATTCCAGCTCTCTTCCCCCGTGTATACACCCTGAAATGCAATCAGAGAAGGAACAGAAAGCACTACAGGAGGAGCATTTGAGAAAGAACAAAAGAGATAAAGGACATCCTTGTGCCTTTAAAACCTCTCCCATAAAGTTCTGCAGGTTTGTAACAGCCACTGCCAGATATACCTCATGCTGCAGACAAACTCTCCCCATGTCTTGCTTGGCAACAGGCTGTGCCTCCAAAGCAGATTCTTGCACTTGCTTGCATCTGCCCTTTGTAATCTGCTGTTGCTGTTAACAGATCACATTTAGGGTACCACTATATTAAACCATGCAACCTCACTGCCCCATGAAAAACATATCTGTAGTATGGAAAGATATCTCCTTAAGGAACCTAAAGAACATGGTATCAACAAGAAAATACCACTTCCTTTTTAAGATGAAAACGAATGAGTGCTTCAAAGGAATTGGCTTTCAAAGTTTGATTTTCAAAAGCATATTTTGTAGGCTGATGTAGCTAGCTTGTGTTAGTAAGAAGATATCGTCTGAAGCCCGGGGCAATGGGAGAGGAAGAAGCAGCACGCTGCATAGGCAGACCCCTTGACAACGGCAGAGATTAACTAGCAAGCAGATATACTTTATAAGGGTCCAAATGGAAGTTGAGCCACCAAGAGAGACTGCAGTTAAGTGGAAATAAGCTTTGCTGAATACATGAAATGCCAAAGGATGTGCAGAGGAACTTTTAGCAGAAAGAGCCATTAATCACTGTAGCCAGCTGCATCCCATATACAGTGCTCACCTTCTGAACCTGAAAAATATTACTGTAATAAGAAAAAAGACGCCCTTCAAAATCTTCTTCAGGTGCCCTGTGCAGGGACTGCAGTAACTCTTTGGGACAGACTATTTTCTGGCTGTATTTTTTAGTAGGTGGATTCCTCAGCTCCACTTCCAACAGTAGCTGACATAACTAACACCATTTTCATCTGTCGCAGTCACCTTCTCTTATCTTTTTCCTACACAAAAGCTCAAACAAGTGTGGGAATAGAGAGGGAGGGGAAGCTGAGGGGGAGAGAAATGAATTGGCTGGTCTACTTGTAAACTTTACAGCCTCCCCCCTGCCATAGGTAGAGCCAAAATTCCCAAAGGCCTTTCATGAAGGGCAAAAACCTGCCTCCTTTTTTCTCCAATGCTTTTGATATGGCTGTGATCCTAATCAAACAATGAAAAATAAAACCCCATGCATAGAAACAAGATCACCTCTGGCTTCAGTCTGGCTTACATTTCCATCCCCTAGAGTTGAGTCAGCATCAGTCACATCAGCTGCTTAAAGAAGAAAAAGGTGAGCCGCAAATATTAGTCACAGGCGGAGGCAGCAGCAGGCAGGGAACAAGTGACTCAATTCTCAGTTGGCTACAAGAGTTCCTGTCATCCTTTCTACATCAGCATATTTTTAAGTAGGTTCAGTATGACCTTGTAAATTCCCCCCTATGTCACCACAGGGGCTTTGAGGACCTCCTTCTTCTTTACAATTCTGCTTTCATCTTTCTCCTATTCTCATGCATATTGCACTTTATAGGATGCTCATTCTATAAAAGCAACAAAAAGTTGCCCTGTGTATGTCAAGATGTCTGCAGAGAGGGGACTTTTCTAAACGAGGTTCTCTATCTGGGACTATTCCTATTAAATCAGAAGCTCACTCCTGAGGACACCAGGGCTGCTGCCTGGAACATGCACTTAATTTTCTAAATATAAATTGCCATTATCGCAAGACTGACTTCCAGGTGAGGTGTGTCTGGTACACTGGTTCAGACAGACAGCGCAGCGCAGGGCTCAGCTGCTTCTGATGTTGCCTTGGGATAATCACATTCACTGAAATGTTCCTTATAAAATGGCTGGGGCACCGGAAAAGGTGAAAACCTGGAGTACCTCAGTCACCTCGCATCCAGACTAATTGTGATCAGGACTGCTTTAACTCTGGTGTATTGCACATCTGCACAGCCCTTGCTGGAAAGGGTTGGAGATTGCTGACAGCTTTTATCCTTTCCCTGTGAGGTACTGTGAGCTTGTCTTCCTTTAAACTACAGGTCGTCAGCTGTTGTGAATTGCTTGAGATCCTCTGGTTTTCATAGAACAAATCCAGTTTGCAGCAAGTGAAAACTGAGATGAGTTTCTGTGCTTTTCACAAAAGAAAGAGAAAATCGAGATCAACAGCTTGCCAAGTGGCAGACACTTAGAGAATGATAAAGCTTAGGATGTCTCTGTAAGCATATTTATCCATCAGGTTTTATGGCTTATGTCATACCTCTTGAACTATACATCTAGTGTTGTCCTCTGTCTAAGGCAGTCCTTGAAATGTCTTCTGCTTCTTGTCAAGTCTCCCAGAGAGATTTTGCTCTAAATGTGCTCTGCAGCAGTACAGGCTCTGTATCATAGGAGACCAGACCCCACCTTATTCATACAGATATTGGGAAGTTTTTCATATTTTCATAAATGAAATCCTCTGGTGAATGCAGACTGGGTCTTGTTTTCCTTATTGACAGGCACCCTGACAGTTCATTAATCAGTTGCTAATTTTCCTCCCTCTTATTTATAGTGCAAATCCTTCAGGGCATATGCCATATCATGTTGTGAGTTTGTTGGCTCTCCTACACACCTCTTTATAACAGGCAGTAACATAAGAAAGATCAATCTCTGTCCACTGAGTTTATGGTGATGACTTCGGTAGTAGCACCCGAAGGAAAGTAACAAATGTTTTATACACAAGAATTATTTCACACCTACTAATGATGGGTTGCAATCAAAGCAATGTTGTATGCTTCCCCTAGGTGAATCCTCCCCAGCAACTTAATAACCAAGGTGATTGCTTCCAACAATTAAAAACTCCAGGATACGTTCCAAACTCATTCTGTTGCCAAGTTAACAAAACAGTAATGAAAGTAATTTAGAAGCATTAAATGTTCTTCACTTACCATTTTCCTTTGACTCTCCAGCTTCACAGTACTCTGAGGACACGTTGTTCCAATATGGGAGGTGAGACAACCAGCTGAAGGAAGAGGTGAAATAGGTCTTCCCTCATGGATGCACTGAGGGGCACTTGGTGCAGTCAGGGAACAGCTGCATCCTTCCCTCTGGCACAGCTGATGCATTCCTCCCTTCACATTGTTCTGTCCTTTATGGATGCAGTTTTCAGACTCCACATTGCACGGCTAACATGGCCTGATCCCGTCTGTGACATTCAATTGGCCTTTTTGTCTTACACAGGTGCACATAATTTTTTGGGAAGAACAATATGGGTACGTAAATTGCTTCATAGGGCTAAAGAAGGAAAATCCTCCCCCCAGGTGTGGAAAGCCCCTCTTCTGCAAAACTGGAATTGCTGGCCAACACACAGGACCATGGTTTCTGAGGTGTTTCCTTACAGCCTTTGAAGTAAAGCTGACTTCCAAATAAATAACATGCCTTTCCAGAAAAAAATTCAGAATGCACTTTTGAAATGGGGTGCAGTAAGAATGTGTTTGCTGAAATTCGCAAGTTTTGAGGGGGGATTAATCAAAAACTGGGGAAAGCTTAGTCCTGGGAAATGTCCCTCTTGGTTTGAAATAAGACATTTCTGGGAAAAGTTTAAAAACCCCTAAAATTCAACTAGATTTACATTTAAGCATTCGAAAAAGTCAATTTAATCAGGCATGTTAACATGGAGACCTGCAAGGTGATTCTGACGGTAAGAATTAGAGGTACTCAGACTTGCAATTTTTCAACTAAATTTCCACATCACATGGACAAAAGGAAACCTGAATTCTTTACATAAATATTATGCCACTTGCAGCCAGCTGTGGAAAATTCTCAAGCTTTTACAAAAATGTTATAGAAAATATCATATTTAATAAGGGAAAACTTACTCTTCTGTAACTAAGCTTTGCAAGCTTTGCTGAGAAAAATGTGTATTTTGATATGCACAGCTTTGTCAAATCAGTGAAATAAAAACCCAAAAGTCTCTGAAACATCTGTCACATCCGTAAGTCAATTATATTTTTAACACTACCATGGCCACCAGCCCCCACCCTTTGCCATCCATCTCACCTTCAGCAGGGTTTTTACAGTGGTAGTTGGTGTGCTTTAAGCTCAGTATTGTGGCATAGCATTTCCACAAAAATTAATGACACAGCCAGGTGGGTCTGCTCACTTTGACAAAGCACAGTACTATTTACTTCTAGGCAATAGTGACAAAAGTGGACATGGGGCGCATATAAATACAGACACAGTTTTACTCATTTCTCTGTATTTACCCCCTGCTATCAGTTTCATTTACTTTCTAAGTTACTGTATGGCTTTGTTCTTTAGGCTGTTTTAACCAGAGCAAGCAAGCACATATATTTTCTACCAGTGGGACAAGATATTTGGACCATATTATAGGAAAACAGGGAATAGGGTATTAATTGCCATCCCTGACTCCCCTCCCAGTCATTAAAAAACCACAAGCTGTCTATTACACTCCTATAATTGAGATGAGTTCTTTACTGACTGTTTCATGCACCAATATAACATACCACAGTGTAATAGCCTTTGACATCTTCTTGCTTCTGTGGCTTTATGAAGGTTAGATTTACACTAATTTGCAATTAAAAGAAGGCCAACTTTATGCCAAATGTGCACTTTTGAACCCCAGTCGTGTCAGTTCTACAGCTGTTCAAATAAAGTTAAATATCCCTAATAATTGAAAAAGTGCTTTAAAAATATTCTAATGGCAAAATGTCTTCACTGTAGGCCTGGGACTAGTTAGACTATAAATGAGTTAATTAGTAAAAATCCTTGTAACAGGAAAATGAAGCCATGCAGTTGATCGGATAGATCATACATGTGAAACAAAACATGAAGAGCATCAACATAGGCAGGTGGAGTATTCCAGGGTAGGAACCAGCATTAATGGGATACCCAGATATCCAAAAGCTCAGCCAGCCCTCCACTTCTCCAGAAATCAGGGAGAATAGCCTGGGGAAGTGGTGCCTACAAGAGAGGAATGATTTGCATTTGCTGATGGATGAACAAACTCTGTGTCCAAAACCAAATGTAAATGCAAACACATGCTGTATGCAGCGGGGAAGAATAAAAAGCCAAATGCTTTCTGCCAGTTGGCCTCTATCCCTGCTTGTGGCAGGGTCCAGCAGTAGCCTAGAGCTATGTCACTTGCAACAAAGCTCTTCCCAACATAAGTCCTGGAGTACTTCTGGCTGAAGGAGTCGGGGTCCTGATCAATGAGAGGAGCTTGCTCTGGAAGGAGAGCCAGCATTTGCTGTCACTGCTCAGACTTCTCAGAATTAAATCAATGTTTTCTCCCACACTGAGTCCAGCCAAGGCACGCATTTTTCATGGAGTCTTGCGTTTTGGAGTACAGCTGTTCTTTGCCTGAAGTATCTTGACAATAGCTGTTCGGAGTATAGATGCTCAATATTTTTCTGCAGCTACTTGTGCCAAACATCATTAGATATATTTTAATATGAGGCTAGACATATCATAGAATGGCTTGAGCTGGAAGGAACCTTAAAGATCATCTGGTTCCAATCACCCTGGTTCCAACACCTTCCACTAGACCAGGTTGTTCGAAGCCCCATCCAGCCTGGCCTTGAACAGTTCCAGGGATGGGAGAGCCACAGCTTCTCTGGACAACTTGTTGCAGTGACTCAATTACTTAATTACAGTGGCAATATGCTCAATTCCAGTGTCTCAATTACTCGATTACAATATACTCAAGTACTCTTGACAGGAGATCATAAT
Source organism: Agapornis roseicollis (assembly GCA_002631895.1). Lineage (NCBI taxonomy): Eukaryota > Metazoa > Chordata > Aves > Psittaciformes > Psittacidae > Agapornis > Agapornis roseicollis. Next base: position 331,813 of record NDXB01010447.1, read on the forward strand.
TCTCAACTATTAGATGCAGAACAACAGAATAAACTAATTTCTGTTACAAGGGTGTATATGCACCACACAGCAGCAGATTACCAGCTGGTAAGATCTTCATGACAGAGATTTAGTGTCTGCAGACTTATTGACTCTTTCAGACAAAACACTGAAATGTTCAGAAATGTTTATCTACATATAAACATGGAGTATTTTGATGCCATCCACCTATAAACTCACAGCTGAGGACCTGGACGAAGGGTAGCTGCCCTCAGTAGCCAGAAAACAGTAATTAGACTCTGAGTTATTTAGCTCCCTTGAGAAATAAATGACCTTGTGCCAGTGCCCCATATGGGTGTTGGATAAACATCAGCCAAAATGTAACCTGGGACACCTTAGGTGCAGAACCCCATTGCACAAGCATGTTGGGAGGATGAAAAATAATGCTGAGGCAGTCCACACAATGTTTCTTTCCTGGTGGTCAAATCTGTCCCACAGCAGCTCCTTACAGGTGTTCATCTTTATGCCAAATGTTTCTGAAGCCCTGAAGCCTGCAGGTCATGAATACCTGATATTTCAATGAGAAAGGCATGAAAGCACTGGCAGCAGGGACAGGTAGGCAAGGACTGAAAGAAGAAGCCAGTTTATAGGTTTTCCAATCAGTCTCTTATACTTCATCAGTCATCTGCTGAGAAGGCGTTTGAGAGAGTTTGTGTGCCCTTCGCCCTCTAATCCACTACTCAAGTCTAGTATTGACATGAGCTGCTACCAAGGTAAGCCTGTGCAATAGTTCATTTAAGGAGAAATCAGCTTGTATGGCTTCCACCTGGCACCATCCCCTGCACAGGAATGGCTGCAACGCACCTTTTATGAGCTAGGAAGATGCAAATGGAAAATCATCTCAGCTTCAGGCAAAGGAGATCCACACATGAGCACTATGTGACCAATTCTGTACAGTGCAAAGCCTTGTATGTTGGGTGTGAGTGCCAGCTTTTCCTAATGTAGCCAGTTATATGTAGCAACAGCTGATCACAGTTGATGTATTTGCTCCATCTACTAAGCACACGTCTGGAGTAAGCTCTTGCTCTGTCACTTATGGAAAGAAATATAATGGATCTTATTCATTTTCAGCTCAACTGTGCTGACGCCAGTCAAATTACAATAGGATACACCACTCTGTGTGTTCATTCTTGGCACAAAAGATATCTTAGCAACTCCAATAGTACCATGTACATAAACAAAAAGGGATGCAGTTTAACACAAAGAAAATGTCATTTCCAATAATATCAGTTCATTTTTCCTGAAGCAGAAAAGAATGACATAGCTGCGCCTACTCTCTAAGGCGGCAAGAAACAGCTTTAACAACCAGTCTAAGAAGGAGTTCATAATAATACATACAGTATCTCAAGCAATTTGACATTTTATCTAGTGCCCCAAACGTGTCTGTAGTTTAGGAGTAAGCTACTTGTAAACTTAAAAACCTCCGAAGCTAAACACCAAAGTCTAGGACAGTAAATTCATGTAGCTTCCCAAAACAGTCTGAAGGTCAAAAAAACAAAAAATAAGGTGCTGCAACTTCTGCAATTGTACAAGGTTCCTACATAACATACAAATTAAATAGGAACTATTAAGCTGATTGATACAACATTTCTAAGCCAAGTGTGTTACCAGGACAGAATCTAGCAAAGTTCCCATTTGTTCTGTTGATGGCTTTCAAATCTGTATTGCAGAGGTATGATAAAAAGACAGACAATGTTTTTTGACAGCAGGACAAAGACCTCCATCAGCAGTCATCAAGAAAAGCCCCTGACAAGGTACACACTGCAGGTTTCAGCATGTTTTATGCTGTGGAACATTCCTCAAAGGTTAAATTTGCTCAAGCTATAATGTGCACAGAGGAGCACTATCTGTGGAGGTAATTTACATCACAACACCACCTCAGGTAGATTGCTCACCCATAGAAACTTACATAGGTTAAAAAGCCGTCAAAGATCAGGACCCAATTCAGGGGTTTGATTACTCACTGAAATGCTAATGATTGTAAAGAGAGTCTAACTCCAGCGCATCTAGGCACTCTTCCTCTCCTGCTTCTCTGACTCCCACTCCTTTCAGTTTACAATAATTCTGATAACAGCAGCAGCTAATTTTGTCACTAGTAATTAGCCCTTGCAGATCAAACACAGAAGTCTGACCCTGAAATAATAATCACTCTTTCTAACTCCCCCCCCACCCCCCCAAGACATGCTGCATTCAGTGTGTAGGCATAGATATTCTCCTCTCTTGTTTCTTTCATGCTTCAGCCTTGGAATGCTATTTAAATATTGTTGTATGCCAGGAATCTTCATCACAGAATTCTTTATTGCTGTTCAATCCAAATGAGGCATTTATTTAACTATCCCCATGCAGTAAAATGGTTCCTACTACCATTCAGCCAGTGTCACAACCCAAATCCTGGAACAGTAAGAGTAGACTGTGGCTTTGTAATTTAATTCTGTCTGTAAAAGGTGCATGAATGCCATGCTCTAGCATCGCTTGGATAAGTCTGAGACATAGAGGCTATTTGTCAAAATTCTTCAGATCGCAAGGGGTACAATGAGAGAAACCCTTAAAAAGATGTCAGAGGTATTTATTGTAAGAGTCAAGGAGTACTTGTATGTTCCTGAACTTGATGGGCAAAATCTGCTTTCAAAAGAATTCCACAAGAATAGTTGACTGTATTCTGGGCATTGCCGTTTTCTTTAAGAATAGAAGTTTCTGAAAATTACTACATCAGAGAGAAGAGATTTCATGCAATTTAGTAGGAGTTCTTCAGATTTTCCAGCTCAAACAGAATTGTATGCCTTTGTCATATAAAGGGAAGGGAAGTGAGACAAGACTCTTCAGCAACAGGTCACCAACAAGCCCTGCAACACCCCCTGGAATTCAGCTAGTCCCCATTCTCCTTTAGATAATCCACGAATATAACAGAAGAAACTGCTTAAGCCTCAAAGGGAAGCATCTGAGTGGTGCTTGCAGCAGGCTGGGGATCACTGAAGGCCAAAAATTACCTCAGTAAACATCTCAGCAGGGAATGTCTCATACATAGACATGTGATTTGCAGTGCTAACACAGATTTAGCAGAGGAGGGAAAGTCCTTAGCACTCACCCTCCTTCCCTAACTCACTTCCCCATCTGTACTCAGAGCTGGGCTGCATCCACCTCTGTGCAAAAGGCACATCTTCTGCTCACCAATATTCAGCTAATCTATTCATGTCTTAAGAGTAAAGGTGGCTGCAGTAGTTTGGATCAAAAGTCCATTTAGCTTACATTTTTATTTCCAACAATGATCAAAACCCATCACCTAGAGAAGACAACAGGGACTGGCCACAGGACTTTCCCTGAACACTCTCCCATGCACCATACATGGTTCAGGAACTTCCTGAGCCAGGCATGTGTCTAGATGTTTCGATCTTCATTGTGTCTTACCAACATCTGCCTGCCTTGTTGGCATTCCTCCCCCTTCTCTGTGATAAAGGAGGTCTCCCCCGAGGCAAGTGAGCATAGGCTGTGCTGACTGCCTTCGTTCATACTCTGGAGGCTGAAATGAGAAAGCAGAGTAAGTGCCTTGCTTATCAAATACTTCTCTGGATTTTCCCTCATTCAAAAAAAGAGCTTCCAGAAGTATCTAAAAATGGGGAAAAAAACCAACTTCAAAAAAACTCCTCAGGAGAAGGGTAAGGAGTTCCCAAGTGAAATTTGCCTTGAAATGTAGATGCAGTGCCAGGTAGCATCAAGACAAATATCATAGGGTGGTGGTTGTGGGAAAAGAAGTGCTGGTGTGACATGGCTGCTAGCCATGAGATGGCAAGCAGTTCTGGGAAGAAATAGATTTGAAATTCAGCTATTCCTTGTTTACCGCACAAAGTACTGAAAGGTTGTGCTATGATAAACCATATGGGGGGACATGATATATAGAGTAGAGATTTTCAAATTGCAAATGAACTAGCTCAGTGTCTTAATGAGCAGTCTGGAGAAGGAGAACAAAGGACTGTTATTCAGTTTCATAATATATTGCAATGAAATAAGTAAGAAGAAACTGGGGAACTCATCAGGTGGCAGGTTTAAAAAGCAGCACAAGGAATTGCTCTTTCACACATGTATACATAAGCTGTGAAACTCTCTGATCTGAGACATTGCTGATGCCAAAAATAAAACTGGGTTAAAAATAAAACAGACAAATAAAAAATAGGTTCAACAAGGGCTTTTAAACACCATGATGAAAATACATGAAGTCCATGAACTGCAAACTCCTAGAAGGTAGGACAAGATCAAGGAAAATATCACCCTGCGCTCCCTTGCTTCTCATATGTTTTCCTTAAACCTTTGCCTCTAACCATTATGGAGAGAAGATATTGAGTGAGATGAACTTGCCGACTGACCCCGAATCGCTATTCTTATTCCCTAAATTCAGTAGAGTTTTTCAGCAACCACTTGTAACAGCATTTGCTTCTGCTGTCACTGTTCTAATGAAGTGTGCCAAGATGTATGGAAATTAATTATCCTCTTTTATTTCTGGAATGTAGGCTGTGGGGATCTGACATTTAATGCATCAAATGCTCTGCATACATTCTATATCTGGTAAGTGCACTTCTCACAACTTCATCAACAAGTTACGGTTCACAGTCCTGATATGATTATAACATTAATTCCTACTGTCAGAGTGTGTTTACTGCACCAGCTTCATGAAGATGGCTTAGAGCCACCAAGTGCTGAGAAGTTCTGGTTCCTCTAATCAGCAGCAAGCCACAGTCTAAACTTGGAGGAGAAAGTCCTACTTTCTCACTATCTCACACGTCAAGGGAAAAAATAACACATTCTTATGAAATAACTGTGTTTAAGAGAACCTCCATCAGAATTTAATAATGGAAAAAGATAATATCTTTATCTCTTTGTTGAGCTGTGGTCCTAGATAATTTAACAAATGTTATCTATCAGACTGGCAGGAGGGGTAAAGTCATATTTTTATGTAGGCCAACCTCTTTGCAAACCAAAGTGCAGATGTTCTTAGAGCATGCTTTTGTTCTGCCCCATTCCCTGCCACTTCAGTCCCCCCTCAGCCACCTCTTACTGTGACCCCCAGGTTCTGTATCATGTGCTCCCTTCTGCCTTATTCCTTACCTCTTCCCTTGCTATCTGCCCAGGAACATGTCCCTATCTCTTTCACCACCATCTTGCCCCAGGCTGGGTCCCCTCGCTGCCTGCCCCATGCAAGTGTGTTTGGGCCACCCCTTCCACACAAGGCCAGCAGCAGAACTGTGACAGAGCAGAGGTCAAGATGCTCAGGCCAGGAGGTCCAGAGCATCATCCAGCACCAGCCACCACCTCAGTTAAGTAAGTCAGCTGCAGTGTGTTACAAAGGTTTGGGTGCCAGAGAGGAGCACCCACATTGCAAGAAATCTCTCCATCAGTCAACTGGAGCAAATGCCTATTACTCTAATCTTGTATGCTCTCAGTGTGCCCCCTAAGCCTAGGTTGGGCACCTGAATTTGACCACATAAAAGTTTTCTATTGTCCCTCCTCTCTTACCCCTCCCTTCTCCATAAACTTTGCATATCATTACTGTGTCTCCCCTTCCTTTTGGGAGATACTCCAGTTCTCTTCCTTTCTCTGCTGATGGCTCTGTAGACCCCATTTTTTCCCTAGCAAAATTAGTTTTCCTTTCCCTCTGAGAGGGCATGCTCTGTACATTATGATATATTAATCAATAGACCTTAGATAAGATGGGAATAGTAGTCCGAGAGGATTAACTGAGGTACCTATCCACCTCCCCCTCATTTTTTTAAACTGGAATAAAATCAAGAGAGGCTTGAAGCAGTGTGTGTGCCAAGAGGTTTAATCTCTTTCCTTTCTTCACTTAGTGGTTTATCACCCCTCAGAAATGTCCCTGCATTCAGGTTGTCCCTGGAAATCCTGCAGTTAATCAGGTGCAACATTTAAAGCACATCAACACCACCATGCCTTACAGGCTGGGCCACTTCATCCTAACAAACCCTCATTGGAGTGCCCCTAGAAGCAAGGTTACAAGGAAAATAAGTCTGATGGGAATAAGTCAGTGCTCTACGGGGGCCCTCATCAAAGATGGAAACACAACATCAAATGTCTTTTCTTCCAAGCCAGTGTTCAGCTAACACCACCTGCTCCAGCTATTTTCAAAAGCTGGCCCATTTGCTGATGAAATAGCTACAGACATTTTGAGCACATTTCATATTTATCAGCAGGTTGCTAACAATGCAGAAATGAGTGGAACAGCAATTTGTAGCTGTGCTCTGATCCTGCATCCCTCCTTTTGATTTATGATCTTTTTTCTGTATGGATCTGTCTTAATGACACTCATTTATTGACAAAAGTCTGCCTTTTATAGACTTGGAATTATTTAGAGGTCAAAAGAATAATCCTTTTAATAATACAGTTTCTGCTTCCTCAGCAATAGTATTTATGAATCCATCTTTCTTTTGCTAGGTTATTTCCCTATCTTTAGAATAGCCCATTTCCCTTTCGCTCTGTTAGGCATGTTTTAGCAGAAGCAAATGGATTATTCCCTCATCACACTTGATCGTTCCCCTTGACCTGATCTCTGAAAATAACAAAGTGATGAGCAAGAAGCCACTTAGAGTTTAACTGATAATCCTTGTCAGAATATCATTTTTACCTGTTCTGGAGCTGGAATAGCTTAGAAAGTTTAAGTAAACCCTCCACAAGCCCTTGAAGACATCAGAAGCATGCCTACACTGCAGTAAAATATCCCCGTCTCAGCACAGGGAGCTGGGCTGGTTGTCCCCAAAGCTTTGTGTTGCCAAGATTGGTTGCACCCACACTTCTTGAAAGCTCATTATCACATTATTATCTCCCAACAACAGATATGACCTAGAAGCATCAAGGTGAATGTTATGATGTGCATGAGAATTTATGTTAAAACATGTTTTTGGTACACTGTAGAGAAAAGCATTTTTTCTTCAGTCAGTTAAGGTTTCATCTGATCTTTTGGCAGTCCTGGCTGTGAAGCAAGTCCCATGGGATGATAAACGCTATTCCCAAACATCATGGCTCAAACTGATTCAGTTCAGCTGATGACGCTGATCCACTCTGCTGGCTCTGACCAAGGACTTCAGCTCTCTGCTGCTCCAGATCATGGACTCTTTGCATTATCACTTAATCATCTACATGTTCACACTTGCAGGAGTGTAAGCTAGGAGACCTCAGACCTAAATTTCATAGCAACTAATTCCATAAAAATAATATTGTCACATAAATAATGACTGTCTAATAACAAACACTATGTCACACTAAAGAGAATACACCTATTGCTAGCAAAATAAAAAGAGGAAGGATTCCAAAGAACATGAAAGCCTCAAAAAATGTCAAAAGCCTCCATAAAGTCGCCAAATTATGGCAGTAACAATCATGCAAACAGCAAGCAAGACACTCTTGAAAATAACATTTTAATTCCCAGTTTTGGACTAGCAAAACCTTTCTCAAGCTATACGATACACTAGCTAAATTCTTAAGGTTTCCTAAGACCCTTATAGCGTCTATCCAAAGATCATTATTCCATCTGGAAGATTATTAAATGATAATGTTTCTTACCATTCCTATTTCAAGAACTATCATACCAGAAGATAGGCTTATACAGGCAGACTCCACCTTTCAACGAAAGAGCTGCTTAAAATTAAAGGTTTTGTAAAACGTATGTTTTAAAATAAACTAAATTATTTTTGGGGAGGTGGCTGTTTCTCAGAACTTTGGGTTTTTTTTATAAAGATACAGCAAAGCAAGAGTAGTTGTTACACTTTCCCCTCCCTTCCCAACCCAAAGCAGTTTCCTTTTCATCATAATTTCCCCTTTCCTGGCTTGTTTTTCTGTTTGCTTATTTGAAGACTTTTTTTGTGGGGGTTTTGGTTGGGTTTTTTCCCCCAATTTTGTTTGCTTGTTTGGGTTGGGGGGGGGGGGGGGGTTTCCCCCCAAAAAAAAAAAAAAAAAAAAAAAAAAAAAAAAAAAAAAAAAAATTATGACGGG